>CAXKVX010001971.1:0-164192 GCA_964058865.1 Eleocharis quinqueflora | reverse complement strand
GAGAAGAGTTTGTTCTACGAGTACTTCATTTAAGTGTTGTAACCATTCACAAAAACACAAGAAAGAAGCATCGAGTACCACTTTAAGTGTCCCATGTACGAGTATTTAATTTATGAGTGATTTTGATCAGAGTACTTCATTTATGGCGGTAACTATTAAATAAAACATCAGAGAGCATCAAACCCTAATGCGAGAAGTGTTTCTTATCTGAGTACTTCATTTATGGATTGTAATCATTAAAGAAAACACCACAAAGCATCATATCCTACTAAGAAGTCTATCTGATCAGAGTACTTCATTTTTGAGTGTTAACCTTTCCAGAAAACTCCTCAAAGCATCGTATCTTACCACGAGAAGAGTTTCTTCTCCGAGTACTTCATTTAAGTGTTGTAACCATTCACAAAAAACCAAGAATGAAGCATCGAGTACCATTTTAAGTGCCCCATGTACGAGTATTTAATTTATGAGTGATTCTGATCAGAGTACTTCATTTATGGTGGTAACTATTAAATAAAAAATCAGGAAGCTTCATATCCTAATGCGAGAAGTGTTTTCTTATCTGAGTACTTCATTTATGGGTTGTAATCATTAAAGAAAGCACCACAAAGCATCATATCCTACTAAGAAGTGTTTCTGTTCAGATTACTTCATTTATGAGTGGTAACCTTTCAAGAAAACTTCACAAAGCATCGTATCTTACCACGAGAAGAGTTTCTTCTCTGAATACTTCATTTAAGTATTGTAACCATTCATTGTAACACAACGAAGAAGCATAGATTACTACTCTAAGTGTTTCATGTCCGAATACTTAATTTATGAGTGATTATGATCATAGTACTTCATTTATGTGTGGTAACCTTTACAGAAAACACCACAAAGCATCATGTCCTACTAAGAAGTGTTTCTGATCATAGTACTTCATTTATGAGTGGTAACCTTTCCATAAAACTCCTCAAAGCATCGTATCTTACCACGAGAAGAGTTTCTTCTCCGAATACTTCATTTAAGTATTGTAACCATTCATTGTAACACAACGAAGAAGCATAGATTATTACTCTAAGTGTTTCATGTTCGAATACTTAATTTATGCGTGATTCTGATCATAGTACTTCATTTATGGGTGGTAACCTTTAAAGAAAACACCACAAAGCATCATATCCTACTAAGAAGAGTTTCTGATCATAGTACTTCATTTAGGAATGTTAAACTTTCAAAAATACTCTACAAAGCATAATATCATACCACGAGAAGAGTTTCTGCTCCGAGTACATTATTTAAGTGTTGTAACCATTCATTAAAACACAATGATTAAGCCTAGATACCACTCTAAGTGTTTAATGTCCGAGTACTTAATTTATGAGTGATTCTGATCAGAGTACATAAGTTATGGGTGATTCTCCGAGTATTTCATTTAAGTTTTGTAACAATTCACGAAAACACAACAAAGAAGCATCGAGTACCACTATAAGTGCTCCATGTACTAGTACTTAATTTATGAGATATTCTGATCAGAGTACTTCATTTATGGGTTGTAATAAACACCACAAAGCATCATATCCTACTAAGAAGTGTTTCTGATCACTTCATCTATGACTGGTAAACTTTCCAAAACACTCTACAAAGCATCAAATCTTACCACGAGAAGAGTTTGTTCTACGAGTACTTCATTTAAGTGTTGTAACCATTCACAAAAACACAAGAAAGAAGCATCGAGTACCACTTTAAGTGTCCCATGTACGAGTATTTAATTTATGAGTGATTTTGATCAGAGTACTTCATTTATGGCGGTAACTATTAAATAAAACATCAGAGAGCATCAAACCCTAATGCGAGAAGTGTTTCTTATCTGAGTACTTCATTTATGGATTGTAATCATTAAAGAAAACACCACAAAGCATCATATCCTACTAAGAAGTCTATCTGATCAGAGTACTTCATTTTTGAGTGTTAACCTTTCCAGAAAACTCCTCAAAGCATCGTATCTTACCACGAGAAGAGTTTCTTCTCCGAGTACTTCATTTAAGTGTTGTAACCATTCACAAAAAACCAAGAATGAAGCATCGAGTACCATTTTAAGTGCCCCATGTACGAGTATTTAATTTATGAGTGATTCTGATCAGAGTACTTCATTTATGGTGGTAACTATTAAATAAAAAATCAGGAAGCTTCATATCCTAATGCGAGAAGTGTTTCTTATCTGAGTACTTCATTTATGGGTTGTAATCATTAAAGAAAGCACCACAAAGCATCATATCCTACTAAGAAGTGTTTCTGTTCAGATTACTTCATTTATGAGTGGTAACCTTTCAAGAAAACTTCACAAAGCATCGTATCTTACCACGAGAAGAGTTTCTTCTCTGAATACTTCATTTAAGTATTGTAACCATTCATTGTAACACAACGAAGAAGCATAGATTACTACTCTAAGTGTTTCATGTCCGAATACTTAATTTATGAGTGATTATGATCATAGTACTTCATTTATGTGTGGTAACCTTTACAGAAAACACCACAAAGCATCATGTCCTACTAAGAAGTGTTTCTGATCATAGTACTTCATTTATGAGTGGTAACCTTTCCATAAAACTCCTCAAAGCATCGTATCTTACCACGAGAAGAGTTTCTTCTCCGAATACTTCATTTAAGTATTGTAACCATTCATTGTAACACAACGAAGAAGCATAGATTATTACTCTAAGTGTTTCATGTTCGAATACTTAATTTATGCGTGATTCTGATCATAGTACTTCATTTATGGGTGGTAACCTTTAAAGAAAACACCACAAAGCATCATATCCTACTAAGAAGAGTTTCTGATCATAGTACTTCATTTAGGAATGTTAAACTTTCAAAAATACTCTACAAAGCATAATATCATACCACGAGAAGAGTTTCTGCTCCGAGTACATTATTTAAGTGTTGTAACCATTCATTAAAACACAATGATTAAGCCTAGATACCACTCTAAGTGTTTAATGTCCGAGTACTTAATTTATGAGTGATTCTGATCAGAGTACATAAGTTATGGGTGATTCTCCGAGTATTTCATTTAAGTTTTGTAACAATTCACGAAAACACAACAAAGAAGCATCGAGTACCACTATAAGTGCTCCATGTACTAGTACTTAATTTATGAGATATTCTGATCAGAGTACTTCATTTATGGGTTGTAATAAACACCACAAAGCATCATATCCTACTAAGAAGTGTTTCTGATCACTTCATCTATGACTGGTAAACTTTCCAAAACACTCTACAAAGCATCAAATCTTACCACGAGAAGAGTTTGTTCTACGAGTACTTCATTTAAGTGTTGTAACCATTCACAAAAACACAAGAAAGAAGCATCGAGTACCACTTTAAGTGTCCCATGTACGAGTATTTAATTTATGAGTGATTTTGATCAGAGTACTTCATTTATGGCGGTAACTATTAAATAAAACATCAGAGAGCATCAAACCCTAATGCGAGAAGTGTTTCTTATCTGAGTACTTCATTTATGGATTGTAATCATTAAAGAAAACACCACAAAGCATCATATCCTACTAAGAAGTCTATCTGATCAGAGTACTTCATTTTTGAGTGTTAACCTTTCCAGAAAACTCCTCAAAGCATCGTATCTTACCACGAGAAGAGTTTCTTCTCCGAGTACTTCATTTAAGTGTTGTAACCATTCACAAAAAACCAAGAATGAAGCATCGAGTACCATTTTAAGTGCCCCATGTACGAGTATTTAATTTATGAGTGATTCTGATCAGAGTACTTCATTTATGGTGGTAACTATTAAATAAAAAATCAGGAAGCTTCATATCCTAATGCGAGAAGTGTTTCTTATCTGAGTACTTCATTTATGGGTTGTAATCATTAAAGAAAGCACCACAAAGCATCATATCCTACTAAGAAGTGTTTCTGTTCAGATTACTTCATTTATGAGTGGTAACCTTTCAAGAAAACTTCACAAAGCATCGTATCTTACCACGAGAAGAGTTTCTTCTCTGAATACTTCATTTAAGTATTGTAACCATTCATTGTAACACAACGAAGAAGCATAGATTACTACTCTAAGTGTTTCATGTCCGAATACTTAATTTATGAGTGATTATGATCATAGTACTTCATTTATGTGTGGTAACCTTTACAGAAAACACCACAAAGCATCATGTCCTACTAAGAAGTGTTTCTGATCATAGTACTTCATTTATGAGTGGTAACCTTTCCATAAAACTCCTCAAAGCATCGTATCTTACCACGAGAAGAGTTTCTTCTCCGAATACTTCATTTAAGTATTGTAACCATTCATTGTAACACAACGAAGAAGCATAGATTATTACTCTAAGTGTTTCATGTTCGAATACTTAATTTATGCGTGATTCTGATCATAGTACTTCATTTATGGGTGGTAACCTTTAAAGAAAACACCACAAAGCATCATATCCTACTAAGAAGAGTTTCTGATCATAGTACTTCATTTAGGAATGTTAAACTTTCAAAAATACTCTACAAAGCATAATATCATACCACGAGAAGAGTTTCTGCTCCGAGTACATTATTTAAGTGTTGTAACCATTCATTAAAACACAATGATTAAGCCTAGATACCACTCTAAGTGTTTAATGTCCGAGTACTTAATTTATGAGTGATTCTGATCAGAGTACATAAGTTATGGGTGATTCTCCGAGTATTTCATTTAAGTTTTGTAACAATTCACGAAAACACAACAAAGAAGCATCGAGTACCACTATAAGTGCTCCATGTACTAGTACTTAATTTATGAGATATTCTGATCAGAGTACTTCATTTATGGGTTGTAATAAACACCACAAAGCATCATATCCTACTAAGAAGTGTTTCTGATCACTTCATCTATGACTGGTAAACTTTCCAAAACACTCTACAAAGCATCAAATCTTACCACGAGAAGAGTTTGTTCTACGAGTACTTCATTTAAGTGTTGTAACCATTCACAAAAACACAAGAAAGAAGCATCGAGTACCACTTTAAGTGTCCCATGTACGAGTATTTAATTTATGAGTGATTTTGATCAGAGTACTTCATTTATGGCGGTAACTATTAAATAAAACATCAGAGAGCATCAAACCCTAATGCGAGAAGTGTTTCTTATCTGAGTACTTCATTTATGGATTGTAATCATTAAAGAAAACACCACAAAGCATCATATCCTACTAAGAAGTCTATCTGATCAGAGTACTTCATTTTTGAGTGTTAACCTTTCCAGAAAACTCCTCAAAGCATCGTATCTTACCACGAGAAGAGTTTCTTCTCCGAGTACTTCATTTAAGTGTTGTAACCATTCACAAAAAACCAAGAATGAAGCATCGAGTACCATTTTAAGTGCCCCATGTACGAGTATTTAATTTATGAGTGATTCTGATCAGAGTACTTCATTTATGGTGGTAACTATTAAATAAAAAATCAGGAAGCTTCATATCCTAATGCGAGAAGTGTTTCTTATCTGAGTACTTCATTTATGGGTTGTAATCATTAAAGAAAGCACCACAAAGCATCATATCCTACTAAGAAGTGTTTCTGTTCAGATTACTTCATTTATGAGTGGTAACCTTTCAAGAAAACTTCACAAAGCATCGTATCTTACCACGAGAAGAGTTTCTTCTCTGAATACTTCATTTAAGTATTGTAACCATTCATTGTAACACAACGAAGAAGCATAGATTACTACTCTAAGTGTTTCATGTCCGAATACTTAATTTATGAGTGATTATGATCATAGTACTTCATTTATGTGTGGTAACCTTTACAGAAAACACCACAAAGCATCATGTCCTACTAAGAAGTGTTTCTGATCATAGTACTTCATTTATGAGTGGTAACCTTTCCATAAAACTCCTCAAAGCATCGTATCTTACCACGAGAAGAGTTTCTTCTCCGAATACTTCATTTAAGTATTGTAACCATTCATTGTAACACAACGAAGAAGCATAGATTATTACTCTAAGTGTTTCATGTTCGAATACTTAATTTATGCGTGATTCTGATCATAGTACTTCATTTATGGGTGGTAACCTTTAAAGAAAACACCACAAAGCATCATATCCTACTAAGAAGAGTTTCTGATCATAGTACTTCATTTAGGAATGTTAAACTTTCAAAAATACTCTACAAAGCATAATATCATACCACGAGAAGAGTTTCTGCTCCGAGTACATTATTTAAGTGTTGTAACCATTCATTAAAACACAATGATTAAGCCTAGATACCACTCTAAGTGTTTAATGTCCGAGTACTTAATTTATGAGTGATTCTGATCAGAGTACATAAGTTATGGGTGATTCTCCGAGTATTTCATTTAAGTTTTGTAACAATTCACGAAAACACAACAAAGAAGCATCGAGTACCACTATAAGTGCTCCATGTACTAGTACTTAATTTATGAGATATTCTGATCAGAGTACTTCATTTATGGGTTGTAATAAACACCACAAAGCATCATATCCTACTAAGAAGTGTTTCTGATCACTTCATCTATGACTGGTAAACTTTCCAAAACACTCTACAAAGCATCAAATCTTACCACGAGAAGAGTTTGTTCTACGAGTACTTCATTTAAGTGTTGTAACCATTCACAAAAACACAAGAAAGAAGCATCGAGTACCACTTTAAGTGTCCCATGTACGAGTATTTAATTTATGAGTGATTTTGATCAGAGTACTTCATTTATGGCGGTAACTATTAAATAAAACATCAGAGAGCATCAAACCCTAATGCGAGAAGTGTTTCTTATCTGAGTACTTCATTTATGGATTGTAATCATTAAAGAAAACACCACAAAGCATCATATCCTACTAAGAAGTCTATCTGATCAGAGTACTTCATTTTTGAGTGTTAACCTTTCCAGAAAACTCCTCAAAGCATCGTATCTTACCACGAGAAGAGTTTCTTCTCCGAGTACTTCATTTAAGTGTTGTAACCATTCACAAAAAACCAAGAATGAAGCATCGAGTACCATTTTAAGTGCCCCATGTACGAGTATTTAATTTATGAGTGATTCTGATCAGAGTACTTCATTTATGGTGGTAACTATTAAATAAAAAATCAGGAAGCTTCATATCCTAATGCGAGAAGTGTTTCTTATCTGAGTACTTCATTTATGGGTTGTAATCATTAAAGAAAGCACCACAAAGCATCATATCCTACTAAGAAGTGTTTCTGTTCAGATTACTTCATTTATGAGTGGTAACCTTTCAAGAAAACTTCACAAAGCATCGTATCTTACCACGAGAAGAGTTTCTTCTCTGAATACTTCATTTAAGTATTGTAACCATTCATTGTAACACAACGAAGAAGCATAGATTACTACTCTAAGTGTTTCATGTCCGAATACTTAATTTATGAGTGATTATGATCATAGTACTTCATTTATGTGTGGTAACCTTTACAGAAAACACCACAAAGCATCATGTCCTACTAAGAAGTGTTTCTGATCATAGTACTTCATTTATGAGTGGTAACCTTTCCATAAAACTCCTCAAAGCATCGTATCTTACCACGAGAAGAGTTTCTTCTCCGAATACTTCATTTAAGTATTGTAACCATTCATTGTAACACAACGAAGAAGCATAGATTATTACTCTAAGTGTTTCATGTTCGAATACTTAATTTATGCGTGATTCTGATCATAGTACTTCATTTATGGGTGGTAACCTTTAAAGAAAACACCACAAAGCATCATATCCTACTAAGAAGAGTTTCTGATCATAGTACTTCATTTAGGAATGTTAAACTTTCAAAAATACTCTACAAAGCATAATATCATACCACGAGAAGAGTTTCTGCTCCGAGTACATTATTTAAGTGTTGTAACCATTCATTAAAACACAATGATTAAGCCTAGATACCACTCTAAGTGTTTAATGTCCGAGTACTTAATTTATGAGTGATTCTGATCAGAGTACATAAGTTATGGGTGATTCTCCGAGTATTTCATTTAAGTTTTGTAACAATTCACGAAAACACAACAAAGAAGCATCGAGTACCACTATAAGTGCTCCATGTACTAGTACTTAATTTATGAGATATTCTGATCAGAGTACTTCATTTATGGGTTGTAATAAACACCACAAAGCATCATATCCTACTAAGAAGTGTTTCTGATCATAGTACTTCATCTATGACTGGTAAACTTTCCAAAACACTCTACAAAGCATCAAATCTTACCACGAGAAGAGTTTGTTCTACGAGTACTTCATTTAAGTGTTGTAACCATTCACAAAAACACAAGAAAGAAGCATCGAGTACCACTTTAAGTGTCCCATGTACGAGTATTTAATTTATGAGTAATTCTGATCAGAGTACTTCATTTATGGCGGTAACTATTAAATAAAACATCAGAGAGCATCAAACCCTAATGCGAGAAGTGTTTCTTATCTGAGTACTTCATTTATGGGTTGTAATCATTAAAGAAAACACCACAAAGCATCATATCCTACTAAGAAGTGTATCTGATCAGAGTACTTCATTTTTTAGTGTTAACCTTTCCAGAAAACTCCTCAAAGCATCGTATCTTACCACGAGAAGAGTTTCTTCTCCGAGTACTTCATTTAAGTGTTGTAACCATTCACAAAAACACAAGAATGAAGCATCGAGTACCATTTTAAGTGCCTCATGTACTAGTATTTAATTTATGAGTGATTCTGATCAGAGTACTTCATTTATGATGGAAACTATTAAATAAAAAATCAGGAAGCTTCATATCCTAATGCGAGAAGTGTTTCTTATCTGAGTACTTCATTTATGGGTTGTAATCATTAAAGAAAGCACCACAAAGCATCATATCCTACTAAGAAGTGTTTCTGTTCAGATTACTTCATTTATGAGTGGTAACCTTTCAAGAAAACTTCACAAAGCATCGTATCTTACCACGAGAAGAGTTTCTTCTCTGAATACTTCATTTAAGTATTGTAACCATTCATTGTAACACAACGAAGAAGCATAGATTACTACTCTAAGTGTTTCATGTCCGAATACTTAATTTATGAGTGATTATGATCATAGTACTTCATTTATTTGTGGTAACCTTTACAGAAAACACCACAAAGCATCATGTCCTACTAAGAAGTGTTTCTGATCATAGTACTTCATTTATGAGTGGTAACCTTTCCAGAAAACTCCTCAAAGCATCGTATCTTACCACGAGAAGAGTTTCTTCTCCGAATACTTCATTTAAGTATTGTAACCATTCATTGTAACACAACGAAGAAGCATAGATTATTACTCTAAGTGTTTCATGTTCGAATACTTAATTTATGAGTGATTCTGATCATAGTACTTCATTTATGGGTGGTAACCTTTAAAGAAAACACCACAAAGCATCATATCCTACTAAGAAGAGTTTCTTATAATAGTACTTCATTTAGGAATGTTAAACTTTCAAAAATACTCTACAAAGCATAATATCATACCACGAGAAGAGTTTCTGCTCCGAGTACATCATTTAAGTGTTGTAACCATTCATTAAAACACAATGATTAAGCCTAGATACCACTCTAAGTGTTTAATGTCCGAGTACTTAATTTATGAGTGATTCTGATCATAGTACATAAGTTATGGGTGATTCTCCGAGTATTTCATTTAAGTTTTGTAACAATTCACGAAAACACAACAAAGAAGTATCGAGTACCACTATAAGTGCTCCATGTACAAGTACTTAATTTATGAGATATTCTGATCAGAGTACTTCATTTATGGGTTGTAATAAACACCACAAAACATCATATCCTACTAAGAAGTGTTTCTGATCATAGTATTTCATCTATGACTGGTAAACTTTCCAAAACACTCTACAAAGCATCAAATCTTACCATGAGAAGAGTTTGTTCTCCGAGTACTTCATTTAAATGTTGTAACCATTCACGAAAACACAAGAAAGAAGCATCGAGTATCACTTTAAGTGCCCCATGTACGAGTATTTAATTTATGAGTGATTCTGATCAGAGTACTTCATTTTTGGTGGTAACTATTAAATAAAAAATCAGGAAGCATCATATCCTAATGCGAGAAGTGTTTCTTATCTGAGTACTTCATTTATGGGTTGTAATCATTAAAGAAAGCACCACAAAGCATCATATCCTACTAAGAAGTGTTTCTGATCAGATTACTTCATTTATGAGTGGTAACCTTTCAAGAAAACTTCCCAAAGCATCGTATCTTACCCCGAGAAGAGTTTCTTCTCCGAATACTTCATTTAAGTATTGTAACCATTCATTGTAACACAACGAAGAAGCATAGATTACTACTCTAAGTGTTTCATGTCCGAATACTTAATTTATGAGTGATTATGATCATAGTACTTCATTTATGTGTGGTAACCTTTATAGAAAACACCACAAAGCATCATTTCCTACTAAGAAGTGTTTCTCATCATAGTACTTCTTTTATGAGTGGTAACCTTTCCAGAAAACTCCTCAAAGCATCGTATCTTACCACGAGAAGAGTTTCTTCTCCGAATACTTCATTTAAGTATTGTAAACATTCATTGTAACACAACGAAGAAGCATAGATTATTACTCTAAGTGTTTCATGTTCGAATACTTAATTTATGAGTGATTATGATCATAGTACTTCATTTATGGATGGTAACCTTTAAAAAAAACACCACAAAGCATCATATCCTACTAAGAAGAGTTTCTAATCATAGTACTTCATTTAGGAATGTTAAACTTTCAAAAATACTCTACAAAGCATAATATCATACCACGAGAAGAGTTTCTGCTCCGAGTACATCATTTAAGCGTTGTAACCATTCATTAAAACACAATGATTAAGCCTAGATACCACTCTAAGTGTTTAATGTCCGAGTACTTAATTTATGAGTGATTCTGATCAGAGTACATAAGTAGGTGATTCTCCGAGTATTTCATTTAAGTTTTGTAACAATTCACGAAAACACAACAAAGAAGCATCGAGTACCACTATAAGTGCTCCATGTACTAGTACTTAATTTATGAGATATTCTGATCAGAGTACTTCATTTATGGGTTGTAATAAACACCACAAAGCATCATATCCTACTAAGAAGTCTATCTGATCAGAGTACTTCATTTTTGAGTGTTAACCTTTCCAGAAAACTCCTCAAAGCATCGTATCTTACCACGAGAAGAGTTTCTTCTCCGAGTACTTCATTTAAGTGTTGTAACCATTCACAAAAAACCAAGAATGAAGCATCGAGTACCATTTTAAGTGCCCCATGTACGAGTATTTAATTTATGAGTGATTCTGATCAGAGTACTTCATTTATGGTGGTAACTATTAAATAAAAAATCAGGAAGCTTCATATCCTAATGCGAGAAGTGTTTCTTATCTGAGTACTTCATTTATGGGTTGTAATCATTAAAGAAAGCACCACAAAGCATCATATCCTACTAAGAAGTGTTTCTGTTCAGATTACTTCATTTATGAGTGGTAACCTTTCAAGAAAACTTCACAAAGCATCGTATCTTACCACGAGAAGAGTTTCTTCTCTGAATACTTCATTTAAGTATTGTAACCATTCATTGTAACACAACGAAGAAGCATAGATTACTACTCTAAGTGTTTCATGTCCGAATACTTAATTTATGAGTGATTATGATCATAGTACTTCATTTATGTGTGGTAACCTTTACAGAAAACACCACAAAGCATCATGTCCTACTAAGAAGTGTTTCTGATCATAGTACTTCATTTATGAGTGGTAACCTTTCCATAAAACTCCTCAAAGCATCGTATCTTACCACGAGAAGAGTTTCTTCTCCGAATACTTCATTTAAGTATTGTAACCATTCATTGTAACACAACGAAGAAGCATAGATTATTACTCTAAGTGTTTCATGTTCGAATACTTAATTTATGAGTGATTCTGATCATAGTACTTCATTTATGGGTGGTAACCTTTAAAGAAAACACCACAAAGCATCATATCCTACTAAGAAGAGTTTCTGATCATAGTACTTCATTTAGGAATGTTAAACTTTCAAAAATACTCTACAAAGCATAATATCATACCACGAGAAGAGTTTCTGCTCCGAGTACATTATTTAAGTGTTGTAACCATTCATTAAAACACAATGATTAAGCCTAGATACCACTCTAAGTGTTTAATGTCCGAGTACTTAATTTATGAGTGATTCTGATCAGAGTACATAAGTTATGGGTGATGCTCCGAGTATTTCATTTAAGTTTTGTAACAATTCACGAAAACACAACAAAGAAGCATCGAGTACCACTATAAGTGCTCCATGTACTAGTACTTAATTTATGAGATATTCTGATCAGAGTACTTCATTTATGGGTTGTAATAAACACCACAAAGCATCATATCCTACTAAGAAGTGTTTCTGATCACTTCATCTATGACTGGTAAACTTTCCAAAACACTCTACAAAGCATCAAATCTTACCACGAGAAGAGTTTGTTCTACGAGTACTTCATTTAAGTGTTGTAACCATTCACAAAAACACAAGAAAGAAGCATCGAGTACCACTTTAAGTGTCCCATGTACGAGTATTTAATTTATGAGTGATTTTGATCAGAGTACTTCATTTATGGCGGTAACTATTAAATAAAACATCAGAGAGCATCAAACCCTAATGCGAGAAGTGTTTCTTATCTGAGTACTTCATTTATGGATTGTAATCATTAAAGAAAGAAAACACCACAAAGCATCATATCCTACTAAGAAGTCTATCTGATCAGAGTACTTCATTTTTGAGTGTTAACCTTTCCAGAAAACTCCTCAAAGCATCGTATCTTACCACGAGAAGAGTTTCTTCTCCGAGTACTTCATTTAAGTGTTGTAACCATTCACAAAAAACCAAGAATGAAGCATCGAGTACCATTTTAAGTGCCCCATGTACGAGTATTTAATTTATGAGTGATTCTGATCAGAGTACTTCATTTATGGTGGTAACTATTAAATAAAAAATCAGGAAGCTTCATATCCTAATGCGAGAAGTGTTTCTTATCTGAGTACTTCATTTATGGGTTGTAATCATTAAAGAAAGCACCACAAAGCATCATATCCTACTAAGAAGTGTTTCTGTTCAGATTACTTCATTTATGAGTGGTAACCTTTCAAGAAAACTTCACAAAGCATCGTATCTTACCACGAGAAGAGTTTCTTCTCTGAATACTTCATTTAAGTATTGTAACCATTCATTGTAACACAACGAAGAAGCATAGATTACTACTCTAAGTGTTTCATGTCCGAATACTTAATTTATGAGTGATTATGATCATAGTACTTCATTTATGTGTGGTAACCTTTACAGAAAACACCACAAAGCATCATGTCCTACTAAGAAGTGTTTCTGATCATAGTACTTCATTTATGAGTGGTAACCTTTCCATAAAACTCCTCAAAGCATCGTATCTTACCACGAGAAGAGTTTCTTCTCCGAATACTTCATTTAAGTATTGTAACCATTCATTGTAACACAACGAAGAAGCATAGATTATTACTCTAAGTGTTTCATGTTCGAATACTTAATTTATGAGTGATTCTGATCATAGTACTTCATTTATGGGTGGTAACCTTTAAAGAAAACACCACAAAGCATCATATCCTACTAAGAAGAGTTTCTGATCATAGTACTTCATTTAGGAATGTTAAACTTTCAAAAATACTCTACAAAGCATAATATCATACCACGAGAAGAGTTTCTGCTCCGAGTACATTATTTAAGTGTTGTAACCATTCATTAAAACACAATGATTAAGCCTAGATACCACTCTAAGTGTTTAATGTCCGAGTACTTAATTTATGAGTGATTCTGATCAGAGTACATAAGTTATGGGTGATGCTCCGAGTATTTCATTTAAGTTTTGTAACAATTCACGAAAACACAACAAAGAAGCATCGAGTACCACTATAAGTGCTCCATGTACTAGTACTTAATTTATGAGATATTCTGATCAGAGTACTTCATTTATGGGTTGTAATAAACACCACAAAGCATCATATCCTACTAAGAAGTGTTTCTGATCATAGTACTTCATCTATGACTGGTAAACTTTCCAAAACACTCTACAAAGCATCAAATCTTACCACGAGAAGAGTTTGTTCTACGAGTACTTCATTTAAGTGTTATAACCATTCACAAAAACACAAGAAAGAAGCATCGAGTACCACTTTAAGTGTCCCATGTACGAGTATTTAATTTATGAGTAATTCTGATCAGAGTACTTCATTTATGGCGGTAACTATTAAATAAAACATCAGAGAGCATCAAACCCTAATGCGAGAAGTGTTTCTTATCTGAGTACTTCATTTATGGGTTGTAATCATTAAAGAAAACACCACAAAGCATCATATCCTACTAAGAAGTGTATCTGATCAGAGTACTTCATTTTTTAGTGTTAACCTTTCCAGAAAACTCCTCAAAGCATCGTATCTTACCACGAGAAGAGTTTCTTCTCCGAGTACTTCATTTAAGTGTTGTAACCATTCACAAAAACACAAGAATGAAGCATCGAGTACCATTTTAAGTGCCTCATGTACTAGTATTTAATTTATGAGTGATTCTGATCAGAGTACTTCATTTATGATGGAAACTATTAAATAAAAAATCAGGAAGCTTCATATCCTAATGCGAGAAGTGTTTCTTATCTGAGTACTTCATTTATGGGTTGTAATCATTAAAGAAAGCACCACAAAGCATCATATCCTACTAAGAAGTGTTTCTGTTCAGATTACTTCATTTATGAGTGGTAACCTTTCAAGAAAACTTCACAAAGCATCGTATCTTACCACGAGAAGAGTTTCTTCTCTGAATACTTCATTTAAGTATTGTAACCATTCATTGTAACACAACGAAGAAGCATAGATTACTACTCTAAGTGTTTCATGTCCGAATACTTAATTTATGAGTGATTATGATCATAGTACTTCATTTATTTGTGGTAACCTTTACAGAAAACACCACAAAGCATCATGTCCTACTAAGAAGTGTTTCTGATCATAGTACTTCATTTATGAGTGGTAACCTTTCCAGAAAACTCCTCAAAGCATCGTATCTTACCACGAGAAGAGTTTCTTCTCCGAATACTTCATTTAAGTATTGTAACCATTCATTGTAACACAACGAAGAAGCATAGATTATTACTCTAAGTGTTTCATGTTCGAATACTTAATTTATGAGTGATTCTGATCATAGTACTTCATTTATGGGTGGTAACCTTTAAAGAAAACACCACAAAGCATCATATCCTACTAAGAAGAGTTTCTTATAATAGTACTTCATTTAGGAATGTTAAACTTTCAAAAATACTCTACAAAGCATAATATCATACCACGAGAAGAGTTTCTGCTCCGAGTACATCATTTAAGTGTTGTAACCATTCATTAAAACACAATGATTAAGCCTAGATACCACTCTAAGTGTTTAATGTCCGAGTACTTAATTTATGAGTGATTCTGATCATAGTACATAAGTTATGGGTGATTCTCCGAGTATTTCATTTAAGTTTTGTAACAATTCACGAAAACACAACAAAGAAGTATCGAGTACCACTATAAGTGCTCCATGTACAAGTACTTAATTTATGAGATATTCTGATCAGAGTACTTCATTTATGGGTTGTAATAAACACCACAAAACATCATATCCTACTAAGAAGTGTTTCTGATCATAGTATTTCATCTATGACTGGTAAACTTTCCAAAACACTCTACAAAGCATCAAATCTTACCATGAGAAGAGTTTGTTCTCCGAGTACTTCATTTAAATGTTGTAACCATTCACGAAAACACAAGAAAGAAGCATCGAGTATCACTTTAAGTGCCCCATGTACGAGTATTTAATTTATGAGTGATTCTGATCAGAGTACTTCATTTTTGGTGGTAACTATTAAATAAAAAATCAGGAAGCATCATATCCTAATGCGAGAAGTGTTTCTTATCTGAGTACTTCATTTATGGGTTGTAATCATTAAAGAAAGCACCACAAAGCATCATATCCTACTAAGAAGTGTTTCTGATCAGATTACTTCATTTATGAGTGGTAACCTTTCAAGAAAACTTCCCAAAGCATCGTATCTTACCCCGAGAAGAGTTTCTTCTCCGAATACTTCATTTAAGTATTGTAACCATTCATTGTAACACAACGAAGAAGCATAGATTACTACTCTAAGTGTTTCATGTCCGAATACTTAATTTATGAGTGATTATGATCATAGTACTTCATTTATGTGTGGTAACCTTTATAGAAAACACCACAAAGCATCATTTCCTACTAAGAAGTGTTTCTCATCATAGTACTTCTTTTATGAGTGGTAACCTTTCCAGAAAACTCCTCAAAGCGTCGTATCTTACCACGAGAAGAGTTTCTTCTCCGAATACTTCATTTAAGTATTGTAAACATTCATTGTAACACAACGAAGAAGCATAGATTATTACTCTAAGTGTTTCATGTTCGAATACTTAATTTATGAGTGATTATGATCATAGTACTTCATTTATGGATGGTAACCTTTAAAAAAAACACCACAAAGCATCATATCCTACTAAGAAGAGTTTCTAATCATAGTACTTCATTTAGGAATGTTAAACTTTCAAAAATACTCTACAAAGCATAATATCATACCACGAGAAGAGTTTCTGCTCCGAGTACATCATTTAAGCGTTGTAACCATTCATTAAAACACAATGATTAAGCCTAGATACCACTCTAAGTGTTTAATGTCCGAGTACTTAATTTATGAGTGATTCTGATCAGAGTACATAAGTAGGTGATTCTCCGAGTATTTCATTTAAGTTTTGTAACAATTCACGAAAACACAACAAAGAAGCATCGAGTACCACTATAAGTGCTCCATGTACTAGTACTTAATTTATGAGATATTCTGATCAGAGTACTTCATTTATGGGTTGTAATAAACACCACAAAACATCATATCCTACTAAGAAGTGTTTCTGATCATAGTATTTCATCTATGACTGGTAAACTTTCCAAAACACTCTACAAAGCATCAAATCTTACCATGAGAAGAGTTTGTTCTCCGAGTACTTCATTTAAATGTTGTAACCATTCACGAAAACACAAGAAAGAAGCATCAAGTACCACTTTAAGTGCCCCATGTACGAGTATTTAATTTATGAGTGATTCTGATCAGAGTACTTCATTTATGGTGGTAACTATTAAATAAAAAATCAGGAAGCATCATATCCTAATGCGAGAAGTGTTTCTTATCTGAGTACTTCATTTATGGGTTGTAATCATTAAAGAAAGCACCACAAAGCATCATATCCTACTAAGAAGTGTTTCTGATCAGATTACTTCATTTATGAGTGGTAACCTTTCAAGAAAACTTCACAAAGCATCGTATCTTACCACGAGAAGAGTTTCTTCTCTGAATACTTCATTTAAGTATTGTAACCATTCATTGTAACACAACGAAGAAGCATAGATTACTACTCTAAGTGTTTCATGTCCGAATACTTAATTTATGAGTGATTATGATTATAGTACTTCATTTATGTGTGGTAACCTTTACAGAAAACACCAGAAAGCATCATTTCCTACTAAGAAGTGTTTCTGATCATAGTACTTCATTTATGAGTGGTAACCTTTCCAGAAAACTCCTCAAAGCATCGTATCTTACCACGAGAAGAGTTTCTTCTCCGAATACTTCATTTAAGTATTGTAAACATTCATTGTAACACAACGAAGAAGCATAGATTATTACTCTAAGTGTTTCATGTTCGAATACTTAATTTATGAGTGATTATGATCATAGTACTTCATTTATGGATGGTAACCTTTAAAGAAAACACCACAAAGCATCATATCCTACTAAGAAGAGTTTCTAATCATAGTACTTCATTTATGAATGTTAAACTTTCAAAAATACTCTACAAAGCATAATATCATACCACGAGAAGAGTTTCTGCTCCGAGTACATCATTTAAGTGTTGTAACCATTCATTAAAACACAATGATTAAGCCTAGATACCACTCTAAGTGTTTAATGTCCGAGTACTTAATTTATGAGTGATTCTGATCATAGTACATAAGTTATGGGTGATTCTCTGAGTATTTCATTTAAGTTTTGTAACAATTCACGAAAACACAACAAAGAAGCATCGAGTACCACTATAAGTGCTCCCCATGTACTAGTACTTAATTTATGAGATATTCTGATGAGAGTACTTCATTTATGGGTTGTAATAAACACCACAAAACATCATATCCTACTAAGAAGTGTTTCTGATCATAGTATTTCATCTATGAATGGTAAACTTTCCAAAACACTCTACAAAGCATCAAATCTTACCATGAGAAGAGTTTGTTCTCCGAGTACTTCATTTAAATGTTGTAACCATTCACGAAAACACAAGAAAGAAGAATCGAGTACCACTTTAAGTGCCCCATGTACGAGTATTTAATTTATGAGTGATTTTGATCAGAGTACTTCATTTATGGTGGTAACTATTAAATAAAACATCAGAAAACATCATACCCTAATGTGAGAAGTGTTTCTTATCCTACTAAGAAGTGTTTCTGATCAGTGTACTTCATTTATGAGTGGTAACCTTTCGAGAAAACTCCACAACGCATCATATCTTACCACGAGAAGAGTTTCTTTTCCGAGTACTTCATTTAAGTGTTGTAACCATTCATTAAAACACAACGAAGAAGCATAGATACCAATCTAAGTGTTTTATGTTCGAGTACTTAATTTATGAGTGATTCTGATCATAGTACATAAGTTATGGGGGGTAACCATTAAATAAAACATCACAAAACATCTTACCCTACTGCGAGAAGTGTTTCTTATCTGAGTTCTTCATTCATGGGTGGTGACCATTAAAGTAAATACCACAAAACATAATATGCTACTAAGAAGTGTTTCTGATCATAGTACTTTATTTATGAGTGATTACAATTCAAGAAAACTTCACAAAGCATCATATCTTACCACGAGAAGGGTTTGTTCTCCGAGTACATCTTTTAAGTGTTGTAACCATTCACAAAAACACAAGAAAGAAGCATCGAGTACCACTCTAAGTGCTCCATGTACGAGTATTTAATTTATGAGTGATTCTGATCAGAGTACTTCATTTATGGTGGTAACTATTAAATAAAACATCAAAAAGCATCATACCCTAATGCGAGAAGTATTTCTTACCTGAGTACTTCATTTATGGGTTGTAATCATTAAAGAAAACATCATAAAGCGTTATATCCTACTAAGAAGCGTTTCTGATCAGTGTACTTCATTTATAAGGGGTAACCTTTCAAAAAAACTCCATAACGTATCATATCTTACCACAAGAAGAGTTTCTTCTCCGAGTACTTCATTTAAGTGTTGTAACCATTCATTAAAAGTCAACGATGAAGCATAGATACCACTCTAAGTGTTTAATGTCCAAGTACTTAATTTATGAGTGATTCTGATCATAGTTCATAAATTATGGGCGGTAACCATTAAATAAAACATCACAAATCATCTTACCCTACTGCGAGTATTGTTTATTATTTGAGTACTTCATTCATAGGTGATAACCATTAATGAAAACACCATAAAGCATCATATCCTACTAAAAAGTATTTCTGATCATAGTACTTCATTTATAAGTGGTAACATTTCAAGAAAACTTCACAAAACATCATATCTTACCACGAGAAGAGTTTGTTCTCCGAGTACTTCATTTAAATGTTGTAACCATTCAAATAAAACATCATAAAACCCAAAAAAGAAGCATAGAGTACCATTCTAAGTGCTCAATGTACGAGTACTTAAGTTATGAGTGATTTTGATCAGAGTACTTCATTTATGGGGGTAACTATTAAATAAAACATCATAAAACATCATACCCTAATGCGAGAAGTGTTTCTTATCTGAGTACTTCATTTATGGGTTGTCATCATTAATGAAAACACCACAAAGCAACACATCCTACTAAGAAGTGTTTCTGATCAGAGTACTTTGTAATTTATGAGTGGTAACCTTTCAAGAAAACTCCTCAAAGCATCATATCTTACCACGAGAAGAGTTTCTTCTCCGAGTACTTCATTTAAGTATTGTAATAATTCATTAAAACACAACGAAGAAGCATAGATTAGTACTCAAAGTGTTTCAAGTCCGAATACTTAATTTATGAGTGATTCTGATCATAGTACTTCATTTATGGGTGGTAACCTTTAAAGAAAACACCACAAAGCATCATATCCAACTAAGAAGTCTTTCTGATCGTAATACTTCATCTATGACTGGTAAACTTTCCAAAACACTCTACAAAGCATCATATCTTACCACGAGAAGAGTTTCTTCTCCGAGTACTTCATTTAAGTGTTGTAAGCATTCATTAAAACACAACGATGAAGCCTAGATACCAATCTAAGTGTTTAATGTCTGAGTACTTAATTTATGAGTGATTCTGATCATAGTACATAAGTTATGGGTGGTAACCAATAAATAAAACATCACAAAGCATCTTACCCTACTGCGAGAATTGTTTCTTATCTGAGTACTTCATTTATGGATTGTAACCATTAAGAAAAACACCTCAATGCATCATATCCTACTAAGAAGTATTTCTGGTTAGTGTACTTCATTTATGAGTGGTAACATTTCAAAAAAACTCCAGAAAGCATCATATCTTGCTAGGAGAAGTGTTTCAGATTCGATTACTTCATTTATTGGTGGTAACCATTCAAGAAAACACCACAAAACATCTTACGCTTCTATAATAAGTATTTCTAATCAAAGCACTTCAGTTAGGGGTGGTAACACTTAAAGGAAACATCACAAAGCATCTTATCCTACTACGAGAAGTGTTTCTGGTCATAGTGCTTCATTTATGACGGGTAACCTTTACATAGACTCTACAAAGCATCATATCTTACTACGAAAAGAGTTTATTCTACGAGTACTTAATTTAAGTGTTGTAACCATTCACCAAAACACCACGAAGAAGCATAGAATATCCCTTTATGTGCTTCATGTTCGAGTACTAAATTTATGAGTGATTCTGATAAGAGCACTTCATTTATGGATGGTAGCCATTAAAGAAAACACGACAGAGCATCTTATTCTACTACGAGAAGTGTTTCAGATCAGGTTACTTCATTTAAGGGTGCTAACCATTCAAGAAAACACCACAAAGCATTTTATGCTTCTATGAGAAGTGTTTCTGATCAAAGTACGTTATTTATGGGTGGTAACCATTAAAGAAAACACCTCAAAACATCTTACCTTCTACGAGTAGTATTTCAGAACGAATTACTTCGTTTATGGGTGGTAGTGTTTCAAGAAAACCCGACAAAACATCATAGCCTACTATGAGAAGTGTTTCTTCTTCTAATACATCAGTTAAGGGTGGTAACATTTCACTAAAACACCACGAAGGAGCATTGATTACCACTCTAGGTGCTTCATGTCCTAGTACTTCATTTAAGGATGGTAACAATTAAAGAAAATACCACAAAGCATCTTATTCTATTACGAGAAGTGTTTCAGATCAGATTACTTCATTTATAATATAACATAATGAAGAAAACTCCACAATGAATTGAAATTAATAAAACACTTTCGCATTCGTGTTTGATGTTAAGATTACAAAATAACATATATAATATACTAAAATATTGTTAATTACAAATATAATACCGCATAATCAAATATAATGATAATTATAGTAATATTAATAAGAGCAAGGCTATGATAATATGCATATGACACACCCTTTCATCATATGCAATTATGACCATCGATCATTGTCAAGATTCGTGTAAAAAATTAAAAGAACCACTATAACTCTCTCTTTCTCTCCTCTCTCGTTTCTACTGCCCTTCTTGATTCCTCTTTCTTTTTTAATTGTGGCATGAATCTTGACATCGATCCGATGATCAGAAATTGCATAGGATGAAAGGGTGTGTCATGTGCATATTACGACAGTCTCGCTCTAATAATAATATAATAATTAAAATAATATGCATAATTGTAAAGTAAAAAATAATAACAATTAATTGTAATTATTAATATTATTTTAATAATAAAGATAATATAATAACATTAACAATAATAATAAAGTTTATGTAATATACTAAATATCATTAATTACATTGCAAATTTTGTTTTTAATTTTGTAAACGAAATAATGTATTCTGATATTCCATCTATATGATGATATATCGAAATGTTCTCTTGTATCTATTATTTTATTCTTTTATTTTGCATTTGACATTTTTTCATGTTGAAGTAGAATTTTATTTCGATATTTTTTAATATTTTTTGAATGTCAAAAGAACCCTGAATAAATTACCAACTAGTGATCTCGAGTAGGGGTGTCAAAAATTTTGCATTTTAACGTTTCTTCCGTTCCGTTTCGGCCCACGAAAGAAAGACATAACAAAATGTATTTCCATTTCGGCCCACGAAAGAAAGACGAAATGGGCCGTCGTTTTGTTTAATCAAACGAAACGTAAACGAAAACATGGGCTGGCGTTTCGTTTTTTACATTTTTTACGTTTTAGAATTCTACCGATTTAGAATTCATGGATTTCAGAGAAAGGAGACGGAGAACATGATGTGACGTTGGTAAAAGGTGAAAACCCTAGATCTGTTCCGCCGCTCTCCTCTCTTCTTTCTTCCCCTTTCTCCGTCTCTCTACTCTCTAGTCTCTATCTGTCTCTCTCTCACTGTCTCGCTCGCACACTTCTCATGACAATTGTCGACCCATGCGTGTGTGACGATCGCAACTGGCAAGCCAGATCTGTATGGTTGTAGCCCTTGAAACCCTCAGAAATCTCTCTCGTCGTTTCTATGTGACTTGTGACATGGTGGCTGTCGAGATCCGATCGAGGTTCCATTCCGAGTTTCCAGGCCTCTACAGCGTACTATTGTCTGTTTGTCTTGGATGAGATACTATACTTGATCGAGGCATGAAGCCATCAGATACTACACTTGATCGATAAGTAGTAGGTTTCTCTGAGAAGCATGGTGATGGGATCTTCGATTTGGATCTCGTCGCCGCCAGTCACAATCAACACCAGGCAACAAGCAACAAAAGCAATCATGATTCTTGATGAAACCTTGCATATAAAAGAGACAGAAAGAAAGAGAAACGAAAAAAGAGATAGAGACAGAAGGAAATAGATAAGGAAGAAAGGAGATAGAGAGGAAAGCCTGCATCGGTGAGCTCAAACCGAAACAAGGTAAATTTTAAGTTTAATTTTGTTTGTTTTCTTTGATTGATTTTTCTACAACTTGGTTCGTTTATTGGTCTGAGCTTTTTGTCTCTCTTTCTCTAAATGCAGGTTTGATCTTTATTTTCTTTTACTGGTCTGTCTTGTTGGCTTGGCTGTCTCAAATGGCTGAACCAAGAGCACCAGCAGAGAGTGCATCAGAGCCTGACAACTCTGATAATGAGTATGTTTCTTAAACTTTTTGTTTTTGTTTCTCTTAGTGGCTTGGTTGTCTCTAGTTGCTTTCTGCTGCTTGAAATGCTTATGGTATGCTTACTGTTATGGGCTTGAAATGCTTACTGGTATGCTTACTGGTATGCTTTCTGGCTATCTCTTAGTGGCTTGGGCTTGAAATGTTTGAAATGCTTACCGGTATGCTTGAAATGAATTGCATACTGTTATGGACTTGAAATGAAATGCTTACTTGCTGGTATGCTTGAAATGTTTGAAATACTTACTGTTAGTAGCATGAAATGCTTGAAATGAAATGCTTATAGTAGCATTAAATGCTTGAAATGAAATGCTTATATTAGCATGAAATGCTTGAAATGCTTACTGTTAGTAGCTACTCATACTTGAAATGCTTGAAATGAAATGCTTACTAATGCTACTAATGCTTGAAATGCTTGAATTGTACTATGTTATAGTATGGGATTGGATACAAACTATACAACAGAGCAAATTCAAAGAATTGAAATGGATGCCCGGTGCACCTCAGGGTGATGGACAAGCTCCTGAACCCAATAAAAAGAGGAGATTCAGAGATCGTATGACCTCTGAGGCATGGCAACACTTCTTAAAGGGTGATGTCAATGAAGAGACTGGTGAATATATTGTGAGAAAGTCTATCCAATGGGAAATGGAAGAGGCATTGGCTCATTGTTGCATCACTGTTTTAAGGCTTGCAAGAAAGCACCATGCTCAAAGAAGTTCAAAAAAGCAGGGCACTTGCAAAAGTTGTTGAGCATGAGTGCCCCGACAGGAGGTACATTCTTAACTACATTTGATTATAATTATCTCTCACTTTTTTAGATATGGTTCTAAGTTGTAAATTATATCTAGGTGAGACAGTATCTCCTTTGTGGGCTTTTGATCAAGATATAAGTAGGACACTCTTTGCAAAAATGGTAATTGTGCATGAGTACCCCTTCAACTGTGTAACTCATTATTACTTGAGGGTCTTTTTAAAGAGCCTCTAGCCTGAGTTTAAGTTGGTATCAAGAAACACTGTTAGGGCTGATTGCATAAGAATTTATTAAGAAGAAAAGCTTAGTCTTTATAAGTTGATTGGCAAACTTGATTGCAAATGTAGCTTTACTAGTGATCTTTGGACCAACAGTATGGGAGATAGGGGTTTCATGGCATTAACATGTCATTATAAAGATGAGAGTTGGAAAATAAGAAAAAGAATAATCAATTTTAGCCCTCTTCCCTCACCACACACTGGAAAAAATATTGCTCAAGCAATATATGATAAGTTAATGTTGTGGAACTTAGACAAGAAGGCTTTATGTCTTGTAATGGACAATGCATCTTCCAATGATGCTTGTATCAAAGAGCTATTAAGTGGACCACTGGTATGCTTTCTTATCTAATCTTTTCATTTATTTTAATTTAATTTCTTAGTACTTATATATGTAATGTAACTAATACTTGTACTTCTCCTAACTTGACATGCAGAAAGACAAACTACCAGCAGAAGGCTCCATCTTTCAGCAAAGATGTGGCTGCCACATCTTGAACTTGGTTGTTCAAGATGGGCTTCATGTGCTTGGTGATGAGATTACAAAGGTTCGGGATGTGATGAAGTACCTTCGGGGTTCGCAAGCAAGAATGGAAAGGTTTTGATTGGCTGTATCTCAGGTATGTAATCGTATCTCAGGTATGTAATCTGATATCTCTATCTCTCCTTTTTCAATATTTATATTATAATCTTCCATTATGTAATCTGATATCTCTATCTCTCCTTTTTTCAGGCTAAAGTTCCATACAGGAAACCTGCCTGGGATGTTCCTACACGGTGGAACTCGACATACCTAATGCTGGAGCTTGCTTTGAAGCTCAAACCAGCTATCTGTAGGTATGCTACTCTTGATAAGAAGTTTGATCTTAACCCTTCTGAACTTGAATGGGAAGCCATTGGTGCTTTGATGGACTGTTTGCAGATTTTCTATGTTGTCACATTGAAATTTAGTGGCACTAAGTACCCCCACCCTCAACCTCTTCTTTCCTGAATTTTGTGAGGTGTACATTAGCATTAAAAATATGGATAGTAGTCCATATCCTTTTATTGTCAAAATGGGGAAGGCAATGTTTGCTAAGTGGGAAAGATACTAGACAATTGGGAATACTTTGTTGGCAATTGCATGTGTTCTAGATCCAAGGTGCAAGCTGACAATTGTTGAGTATTTTTTTTAAGTTCATATATCCTGATAACTATCAGTGGTATATGACAAACTTGGAAGCTTGCATCAAAACTTTGTTCAATGAGTACTTGGAGGAACACTCCAAGTCTGTGCAGAACCAAGCTGACAGTTCATCACAAGGATCAGTTAATACAAGGTACTTGCATGTTGCATCAATAATTTCCTTTCTTTTTTTAATTCTTTCCATCTTTAATACTAATTTACTTGCTTCTGTTTTCTGTGCAATCTACCATCTAGTAGTGGAACAGTTAGTAATATCAGAGCTGGACTGAGGGATTTCATGCAAGGAAAGAAAGGCGCCGACCCGGTAAAATCAGAGATGGAAGAATATCTAACTGAGTCACTTGATGCTACTGGATTGGAGGCTCAGTTTGACATCCTGACATGGTGGAAGATGAAGGTTCCAAAATATCCAATAATGTCTCGACTAGCCCGAGACATCTTGGATGTCCCGGCATCAACAGTTGCATTTGAGGCCACATTCAGCACTAGTGGAAGGACATTGTCACCTGTTAGAAACTCATTGAATAATGAGAGCATTGAAGCTCTCATTTGTGCACAGGACTGGCTTCGTGCTTCGGTCACTAGTGAGCTTCACTTCACTATAATTTCCTTTCTTTTTTTTTAATAAATCTTTGAATAATTAGTTGGTATTTAGTAACATTCTTATTTTTGTTGTGTTAATTTTGTAGAAAATGATGGAGTGATTGGTAAAGCACTGTGGGATAATGCTGAATTCACAGCTGATGTTGTTATTTGTGGCTTGGCAGCATGACTGGTACATTACTGGTACATGACTGGTACATGGTCAATGGTAACTTATTTTGATATTGTTGGCTTTTGTGTTGTTGTCCTGCCAACTGGTTGCATGATGTATTGATGTGTGTAAGGTCAGTAGTGTAATCCAAGTCTCTAAGATGAAGCCTGGAGTTTCAACTCTTTGACTCATTAGTCTCAAGCGATAATTCTTCGTTGATGATACTTGTGTTTCATTGTTTTATTTAGCCAATTGGCTGAGATAGGTATATCTGAGAAGATAGCTTGGGACTAGGTTGAGTTTTCAAGAGCTGAAACTATGGGTTTACATTTTGTTACTGTGATTCTGTCATTCTGTCATTGTTCTGTGATTCTGAAAGTGCTGAAACTATGGGTTCAAGAGCTGAAACTATTAATGTGTGTAAGTTTATTTAGCCAATTGTTCTGTGATTCTGTGATGTAATTTAACGTTTCTGCCGTTTGAAACAATTTATATATGCAATTTCTGTCATTTTTTCGTTTATGTCGTTTTTAAAAAATATATATGCAATTTCTGTAATTTAACGTTTCTACCGTTTTTTCGTTGAAACTGACGAAACGAAAAACGAAACCGTTTCTTCTTCTGTTAAGACAACGAAACGAAAACAGAAACAACTTCTGTTTTCGTTTATTCAACGAAACGTAAACGAAAGTTATGTCTTCCGTTTACGTTTTAAAAGTTTGACACCCCTAATCTCGAGTGCCAAGGAACCCTCAGCGGAGAGTGGAGACGTCAGACGAGTGATGTTTGTTTGACCAGAGAAATTTTAAAGATTTTTTTATAGAAAAAGAAAATTGAAAGATATATACCAACTAGGCCACAAGCGCATTTGTCGGATCGTATGATTAGCCTATCATTAGACAACAATGCTTCACTTGATTATCTACTTTTTGAACGTCAGATCTCCGCTGAAGTTGTGAAATATATATATATTTTCCCAAATGATGAAGTTGTGAACTATGAAAGAGGTCAAGAACGGTTTGTCTTTTTAAGCAGAGTCAACTCTATTTCTGAATTTTAATTTAAAAACGCGCCAACTGCTAAAAGATATAAATATGTCTATATTGGACAATATTTGTTGAAGTTATTCATTTCATAGATATTGCAGTAAGAGATTTGGTGTGATTTTAATGAAAACTTTTGTCGTTGAATGAAAATATGATCAAGATAGATTGGCAGCTGTTTTATCTTTTATCAGGAACTTATGCCGATATAATTTATAATAAAAACTGACAAATAGATACGCGAATCGATACTCAATTCGATATACATATTCCATTCGATAAGGGGCAAGAAGATCCACAACCTGCCCAAACATAAAAGTTCAACTTAAGATATGCTTCCTTTCACAAAACAGATACTTTTCCAAATGGTAATCTTCATGTTCCGTGAGAAAGAAGAGGAAAACAAATGTAAGCAAAAAAAAAAGAATTCACTGTTCAGCACTTCCTTAGTAACCAAATTGGTGCAAACTCTAGCATTACTGGGAATGTAAAAAGTACCTTTGTACCTTTGTGATTTATTATAAGAATTATTGATGGAGTCAAATCAGAAAAACTGAGCACATCAATTTAAACTTTTACATCAGCATAATAGCTGAGGCGCAAGTGAGCTTTGGGTAGCTTCCAAGACCAAAGCATCTGCTGCTCGTAAAATTTCTGCTTGTTTCGTGCTTGTTTCGATCTGAATCGTTCAAAACTCATCTAACAGTCAAAACATCTGCTTTCTGAATCAAATCACAGCCGTCCGTGACGATCGAGCGGTCGGATCGAGACAAGCAGGGAAACAAGCACCAGATTCAGACTCATCGGATGGAACCGGATCTACTGCTCGTAAAATCCCTGCTTGTTTCGTGCTTGTTTCGATCTGGACCGTTCAAAACTCATCTAACGGCCAAAGCATCTGTCCCCTGAATCAAATCACAGCCACCCGTGACGATCGAGCAGTCGGATCGAGACAAGCTGGAAAACAAGCACCAGATTCGGACTCAAATCGGATGGCAAGGACTCCAACCGAAGAGTAGAATCATTTTAAACGGCTGTGATATATGTAATAAAATCATCAACGGCTCAAATTTACTCCAGAGGGAAGATAACCTTTTGAGGTTCCAAATACCAATCTCCTTATAAAAGGAGGAAAGATTTTTGAATCGAAACGAATCGTGACTGATTTGATGCAGGATATGAAAATAAAATTGTTCCGCCAATTTTCTATGTAAATTAACAAAATTAGTTGGTTTTCTCAATTTTATAAAATTACTATGAATGAGGCTGCTAAGGACAAAAATTTCAAACACGAATTTATTACAATCATTTATTCTCACCTATATTATGCAATTATACTAATTTTAAATCAATAATAATGCAAATGAAGTTAATTATGATCACATCGTAATTGGCCAATTACTTTATTGATATTACTAAAAAAGAATTCTCAAATGCGTTGTTATGCTCTTGCTCAAATTACCAGCGATTCCACTTGCTCACAATGTACTAGCACTACGGAAAAAAAAATTATATATGCAATTCCTTATATACATCGATTATATTAAAATTAGATGTAAAAGAATCGGATCCACCACAAAAAAACTTCCAGACCAATCTTTCTTCTCTCTTTGACAAGTAGTTAACAAGATCTCTCTAATTTCATTAAATCATCAGAGAAATTAAACACAAATTTTCTTCCATTTGATTACAAAAGATCATTAAGTTTGATACCATCTCGCTCAAATCATTTTTGTCATTTAATTGCCATCATAAATGTCATTTCCAGTATTGGATAGTTTACTATTCTGAGCAGAAATATGTCATATGTGTTATTTCTTTGAACTTGCTTGATGTTGAAACGCACACAAGATGACAAGAAGGCCAAGAGAAAAGTCTTTCAATATCTCGTCATAATTGATTAATGGGAATAGTTTGTTGAATTGTTCTAAACTTTAATTATTCATGAAATCAATACACCTGATATTTATTATCATTGATATTGAGAGATCACTTAAAAGTGGCTATTTTGTTTGACAATAAAATTTCAAATAATTTTGTCAAAAAAATCTTAAAATAGAAAAAAATATATACAAATAATCTTAAACTTGTAGACTAGATCTTTTTTATTTCATATAATTTGAGTGTTACTTTGTAAATAACTATCAAATTTCAAAAAAAAAATTAACAGTTTAGATTTTTTTAAAATTAACAGTTTACACTCAAATTACAAGAATTGAAACATGTTTTATCTACAAATTTAAGAATATATCTACGTATTTTTTTTCTAAATTTTATGATTTATTTAAAAATTTATTAATCAAAATTATAAGAATTAAACATCGTCAAGTGATTTTATTAAATATAATCCAATTAAATGAGTCACAAGGGTTAACTTCCAAGACTACGCCAAAAATTCTAGAAGCATGACAAATTGACAACTCAAATGTGCGTCAGTTTCAAGGAAAATTCAACATTTTTTTTTGAAAATTCAACATTTCACAAATTAGTTTCGTGCGTCATAAATGTCCATTTATTTACAACGATTTATAAATAGGAATTTTACACGCTTTAACATCGATTTGTTACTTTTATAAGATGAATGAATCATATCTAATATTATAAATTGTCCCAGCATCTTCCTCTGTTATTGTCCCGTTCTGATCCCTTTTTTCTGTAATAAATTGTTATTTGTCAACTATTATTATATTTGTCAACAAAAATATATAAATATGAAACGTTCAAATTTCAATTATTTTTATACACAAATGTACATAAAACTATTAAACTTTAATAGTTGTCGATGGCCGATGGGCAATTGTGTATTTTCAATTCATAAGTATTAATAAATCAATATTTTGATAGAAATAAATAGAATCAAATAAAGAGGGACTTTGAAGATTTTCCTAAAATGGTGCTCTGTCTATGTCTGCCAAATATTTTGCAGCCTTCCATTCCTGCAACGCTTCATGTGATGAAACCAAAGAGTAGGCACACAAGTTGAAAAGTAGGTCAATTTCGTAGCCCTGCGGACGCAAATTTGCGTTCGCAGGGTTCGGGAACCGTCCGATCGCATCATTTTTCGCGCACGCGATTGAAAAGTACGAAATTTAAAGAATTTAATTTGGATAGTACGAATCTCAAAGCACATCGGACGGTTTCCGAAGACTGCGAACGGATTTTGAGTTCGCAGAACTGCGAACCTAACCCGAGCTGCTCTGCGCCTCTGTCTATGTCTGCCAAATATTTTGTAGCCTTCCATTCCTGCAACGCTTCATGTGATGAAACCAAAGAGTAGGCACACAAGTTGAAAAGTAGATCAATTTCGTTTAGTCTCTCGCTCTGGCACCACAATTATTCTTGATTTATAATTGAAGCACGATGCATAGTGCTCGTTCAACCAAAAATCTTTTCCATGGTCACTCGTACATATCCGGGTCCGAATCTGCTGCTCGTAAATTCCTGCTTGCTTTTCTGCTTGTCTTCGATCCGACCGCTCGATCGTAACGGACGGCTGTGATTTGATTCAGGGGCAAATGCTTTGACCGTTAGATAAATTTTGAACAATCCAGATCAAAACAAGCAGAAAAGCAAGCAGGAATTTACGAGCAGGAGATCCGGTTCCTACATATCCAAGAAGCAAAATAGTTAAGTTGTCTAATTAACGAATCTGAAAACTTCAATTAACGAATTGGTTGAATGGTACGGTGGCAGTGGTACCAATCTAATCTAACAGTTGAAAGTTTGATGGCCAATCAAATCAATTTTATGAGATAGACTGTAACTGTACTACACCTCTTATCAATTATCATTGTTCCTGTACCAAATACATATCAAGGGCTTCCATTTACATCTCATCGCACGAATCTCGATGCATTTGACTGTCTAGGATGAAGATGAACTAACTTTGTTTGTTCTAATTTAGTGGCAACAACGTCCGAGCAACCATTTTTGAATAAAAACTCGACATGTAATTAAGAGATTTCAATTTTGATTATGACACTTATTGTTCACATTTTAATTTTGGGTCTCATTCTTATCATAATTATTTCGTCAATTTAGAACCTTCTTATAATTAATGACTATTGACAAAATGCCTCGCCCCAATCTATATTTACATAAATTGCACCTAGTTTTCTTGTTTATTTGATGAAGACTTCCTAATGTGTATCCAGAGGCGGAGCTATTCAAGGGCAAGCTCGAGCAAGCATGATAAATCATGATAATTGTTCCCCAAAAGAATTAATATATATGAAAATTGTTAATCATGATAAATCAAAACTTAAAAATAATTAAAATAATTTTGAGTTGAGAAGAGCATGCATGTGCTCCTAGGATAACCACGATTTTACTCTAGGCCTTTTAAATTAATTCTTTCAATTTCCTGACACGAAAGTTTTTCTCTAGTTCAATTTGTATCAAATGTATCATACTTTTTTATGGCGTCGGGTTCATTGACAATAGTTATCCTAAAACGTAGACAATAATTTAATTTAGAGTAATATAATGTTTCTCTTAATCGTTTCTCTTACATGTTTTTTACTAGAAAACAAAATTAATTAATGTTATGCTATGTCTGCTCTGCTCTGTCCGCTTTGTCTGCTCCACTGCATATATTATTATTTAGATTTAAAGTCTTTATATTTAAATTCGCGACAAAATAGCAGCAAAGTTTTTAATATAAAGACTTGCAGTATAATTGTTGCAAGTCTTTATATTAGAACAATAAAGTTTATATATTGTTATCTGCAAGTCTTTATATTTAAATTTGCTGAAAAGCTACTGCAAAATTTTCTAATATAAAAAATTGCAGCAAAAAAAACAAGGCTTGCAGTAATATAAAGACTTCAGTCCTAACTCTTAAATATAAAGGCATGCAAGAAAGCAGACGGAGCAGAGAGAACAGAGCAAAACTGGAGTGGATGCAAAAATTGCAAATCTTTATATTAGAATAATAGAGTCTATATATTGTTGCATACAAGTCTTTATATTTAAATTTGCTAAAAATTAACTTCAAATTTTCTAATATAAAGACTTGCACAAAAAAAATAAAGATTTATAGTAATATAAAGACTTGAGAGCGACAAGACGAACGTAACACTTTTGTTGCAAATTTAATTATAAAGACTTCAAATATAAAGACATGCAGGAGAGCAGACAGAGCAAAACATTAATTATTTTTCTCTTCTAGTGATGGCGCGAGAGGGGGACTGTTAAGGAGGAGTTGTTAGCATCACCCGTTAATTTATCTGATTCAAAATAATCTTATACCTTTGAAAAAATACAAAAAAAAGCTTAGGAATATTATGAATTTATAGGTTGGTATGTTATTTAGATTATTACAAAATTGATTGCAATTTTAACTGTCATTAATGATGGGATATCAAACAATATTGAAAATATATTAAATTTGAAATACAATTAAATTTACAAGTTCATGAATATCTCCACAATAATTTTCTAGTGTTATTTTTTTTCTTAATTTATTTAAAAATCACTGTCACAATAAGCAAAAGAACAATTATCATAGTCCCCCCCCCCCCCCCCCTTTTTATACAATTAATCTAGTTGCAACCTTTTTTTGAATAAATAGTTGTAATTGTTTATCAATCTCCATTGATAGGGCCTACGTTGAAGGTTGTTTATCAATCTTTCGAACCGAGTAGCCCACCCTCACTACGAGTACGCGCTCATGGCTCGTTACTCGTAGGTTTACTCTTTGCACGTGCAATACACATGACACTTGTGGCCTGAGAATAAAATTAAGCTTTTGTAATTTTTTTTAATGAGGACAATGTCTTAACCTTACTAGTTATTATCAAATTTGCATCGGTGACTACTTCGGTTTGGAAGAGTCAGAAACAAAATCTTACTCCTTCAGTCAAATTTAGTATCCGCAGGAAAATTTTCATAGAGGGCCAAGCAGCAAATAATTTCAACAGATAGGGCCGGAGGCACCCTAATAATTGCACAGAGGGCCAAGGGCGCGACTATTAGTCGCGCCCCTAAGTTATTTGATTTTTTTTGCTGAATTCAAGGCAGTTTGCAGTGCATTAACGATCTGTGGGCCCTACAAGTCAGGGGCGCGACTAATACATGCGCCCCTGACAATCTGGGCATTTTTTTTCTATTTATACACATTTTATTAATTATATTAAAATAGTAATTTTAAATGCAGTTATTATATTTATTATTAATAGATGTGATAATATATTAAATATAATTATTATATATTTAATACAAGTAATGATATATTTAATTAAGTAATAATATATTTATTATGTATAAGTAATAATATATTTAAAATAATATTACATACATATTATTACATTATTATATATTAAAAATATTAAATATATTAAACTTAGTTATTAAATTATTAAATACATTATAAATATTATTACATTATTAAATATATTAAAAATATTATTACATTAATAAATATATTATTAGAAATAAAAATATTAGAAGTAATAAATAGGAGTTTTTAAATATATTAAACTTAATTATTATAAAGGTATAGTTAGTAATTATTAAAAATAGAAATAATAATAGATTGAAGTGTTTTTTATTATAGGTGGAAAGGTGTATAGCTACTAATACTAAGGAAGTTACAACTGCAGTATGGCATGTCACCGGGCAAATCCTTCGCTCTCGGATGCCCAATCGGGAGCCTCGTCCACACCCACATCTGCAGTAACATCAAAGGACCCCCAATTTGCTTGTTCCTCCTGTCTGATGCATCGCATAAAGCATGATACAAACGTGCTAGCACCGCCGAGCCCCAACTATATCTCGGTGGATCATGGATGTTCCTTAAGAACTGAATGAACATCGTTTGTATGTAACCGGACTGGTCCGGAAACATAACAGTGGATAAGAGGTCCAACATGTATGCTCGTGCATACATGTCGATCTCCTCGGGTGGGGCATTGAGAGGTAATCTTGCCTTCAAGTGCCGTCTATCACCGGGGCCTTCTCTTTGTGGCTGCCAAGGTTCACGCAACCAATCTTGTCGCATGTGGAAATGACCCGGCGGCCTCCTAAAGGTTTGCCACTCAACTCGCCCAAACAACTCCATGACGTCCTCTTCCCAATCTTGATCCACATCGCCTGTCACGGGTAGCCCGTCCAACGGTAAACCCCATAACATCAACACATCTTCCATTGTGATCGACAACTCACCCGTTGGAAAATGAAAGGAATGTGTTTCCGGTCTCCATCTCTCAGCAACCGCAATTATTAGGTCACGGTCTACCTTAATGGTACCCAACCGAGCGAGATGGTTAAGATGAAATCGCTCAAGAATTGGAGCAATTTGGTCGTCGTACATGAACGACTTTGACCCGGCCTTGGTCTCCATAACAAAGGTTGGCTATTAACACATATATGAACATGTGTTATTTATGAAACAAAATTAAAATTGCGAAATTGAAAATAAAACAATATAGCTATTTTTTTACCTCATCATAAGCCCGGTTGGATGCATGTGTTGGGTTGAGAGCTCGTAGTAGAGACCCAACGTACGGAATGTCGCGTGGAGGCGACAAATCGCCTTCACCTCGACCACCCCTACCGGCTCGGCCTCAACCTCTACCACCTCTATTTGCCATTACTATATGAATTCAACAATAATCAACAATTGGTACGATTAATCACCAATAATTCAACATGCAATAATCAACAATAATCAACAATACTACTATGTTAACACCAAATTAATCAACAATAATCAACAATTGGTACGATACTTTGGTACATATATTAACACATATATGAACATGCAATAATTAATATAAATGTACCTTAAATTCAACAATATTCAAATTAATCACCAATAATAACCAATAATCAACAACAATCACCAATAATCAACAATAATCACCAATAATTCAACAATAATCAAATTAATCACCAATTATTCATATAAATGTATAATAAACGATAAAACTACAACTAAAGCAATAATAACGTACCACAATCAATAATCATGAACAAATACTACTAAAAACACTAAATTAATAGCATGCAACTAATATGTCTCAATTTTACAAAAAAATCCAAAATTTACCTTAAATTGGAGAGGAAGATCTATGAGAGGAGAATGAGAGCAAGGAATAGAAAAGGAGAGCAAGGAGAGGAGAGGGAGAGAAAGATTTGGCAAAAACCTTGAAGGAGAAGAAGATGGAGAGGTAGGGAGTAGATGGGGCGATTTTGAGAGAAAAAATAGGTTAGGGGCGGGTTTGGGGAAGAAGAAGGAAGGAAGGGTTTTTTTTTGCTATTAATAGCAGCAAAGACTAGGGGCGCAATTATTAATCGCGCCCCTAAGTGCTGAACACAAAAACAACTCTCTGGATGTTCTCTGGATTGTTTCAGCACTTAGGGGCGCGATTAATACATGCGCCCCTAAGTAAATACGAAAAAATGGTAGGGAGGGGGGTTCGAACCCATGCCATCACACAAACTCAGCGCCTCTATTCAAACCCCCTACCACTGGACCATTTGTATTTCTCGAAATAGTTGTAACTTCCTTAGTATTAATAGCTATAAACATTTCCACTTATAATAAAAAACACTTCAATCTATTATTATTTCTATTTTTAATAATTACTAATTATACCTTTATAATAATTAAGTTTAATATATTTAAAAACTCCTATTTATTACTTCTAATATTTTTATTTCTAATAATATATTTATTAATGTAATAATATTTTTAATATATTAAATAATATATTTATTAATGTAATAATATTTTTAATATATTAAATAATATATTTATTAATGTAATAATATATATAATATATTAAATAATATATTTATTAATGTAATAATATTTTTAATATATTTAATAATGTAATAATATTTATAATGTATTTAATAATTTAATAACTAAGTTTAATATATTTAATATTTTTAATATATAATAATGTAATAATATGTATGTAATATTATTTTAAATATATTATTACTTATACATAATAAATATATTATTACTTATTCAATATAAATATATCATTACTACTTAATTATTATTACATAATGCAATATGTTCTTATATTAAATATATTATTACTTAATTAAATATATCATTACTTGTATTAAATATATAATAATTATATTTAATATATTATCACATCTATTAATAATAAATATAATAACTGCATTTAAAATTACTATTTTAATATAATTAATAAAATGTGTATAAATAGAAAACAAAATGCCCAGAATGTCAGGGGCGCATGTATTAGTCGCGCCCCTGACATGTAGGGCCCACAGATCGTTAATGCACTGCAAACTGCCTTGAATTCAGCAAAAAAATAACTTAGGGGCGCGACTATTAGTCGCGCCCTTGGCCCTCTGTGCAATTATTAGGGTGCCTCCGGCCCTATCTGTTGAAATTTATTGCTGCTTGGCCCTCTATGAAAATTTTCCGTATCCGCATAATAATTTATATAATGTTTTTACTTTTTACAATATTTTTCGTTGTTCATTTAATCTTAGAGAAGTTGATATTCAGAGCGATAAGATCCTACGGATCCACTATTGTCTGGTGTAGCACACTTCACTTTAAATTGATTGTCACTCTACTTATTTGATATTTATTATCACGTCTAGGGATGCAAACAAGTCGAACACGAATGAGTAAAGATGGTAAGTCGTGTTATTTGATATTTATTATCACTTTAAACTTGCACCCCTAATCACGTCAAATACTTTATCGCGTTACTTTACATATAATTTATTATTCTTCTTGAAATCAGACCTACCACGTGAATAGAGGTGGTAAGTCGGATGGGTCGGACGGGTTTGGATTGAGTAAGGTCGGATAGGGTTAGTTGGACTGTCGACAATAGTCAGATTGTAGGTCACCTCGAGTTTCGAATCGTCGGGTTTTGACAATTTTCAGGTCATGAGTCGGATCGGGTGAGATTGGGTCAGGTTTCGGGTCGCATCGCGTCGGTCTTTTTCGGGTAAGAGTCAGGTCGAGCAGGTTTCGGGTCGGACTGCATCGACAACTCTCGGGTCTTGGGTAGGATCTGGAGAAGATCAGGTCGGTTCTGATCGGTTGCACCGACAGCTTTTGAGTATTATTTTGAGTTTTAATTGTGGAAGCGTTTTTAATAATTACAATCAAACTTTTGGACCTTAATCACCTAACTAAAATCACAAGCAAGCAAGTAATAAGAACAATTGAGCAAATCAAGATAACAAAGTGCAAGTATAGTAAAGAGAAGAGTAAAGAACAAAGAGCAAGAGAATACGAGAACACGCGATGTAACGTGGTTCGGCCTACAAACAAAATAGGCCTACATCCATGAGACTCCTGGAACCAAAACTTTCTTCCGGGACCAAATCCACTAAACAATAAGAGTGGTTACAATTGCGAAATATATCTTTGGTTTCTTCTCACATAAGCAAACCAATCTTAGATTCTTAAATCTATGTAATGGCCTACTTCACTCTACAAGGTAAAATGTCCGATTGACAACATAATCAAGGACATTGATGCACTACTTGACAACACAATATAGCACACCAAAAGTCTAACAAAACTAGCAAACAAGTGTTCTCGAATTGACAATTATATGATTGAAGCTATCCTAATTCTCTCGTATTTAGGTAGCTGTATGAGAAGGCTTTAGTGATCTTTCTGATGCTCCATTGAATGCTTGTAAACTTGGAAAGAGCTTAATTGATGCTTTTGGTCTGTATCCCCCAGTATATATAGGTTGGGTACTTCTTGGAGTCTTGAAATCTTGATCTGGGCTGCTTCTGTTACAGAAAATCATCAATTCGTTACAGAATTCATTATAACGGGTTGGCACCTTTTCGGTTTTGCCCTTGTCTGCTTATCTGACTGACTTATGGACCCTTCTCCTTTAGAAACTCGTTATAATGGGTTGAAACCCGTTATAACGGGTTTGGAACACGTTGTGACAGGTTGGTCATGTGTTACGGTAACGTAAGCCTCTGTGAGGCTCTGTTTTGCTCCAGAAATAGCCCTTCCTTTATAGCAGCTCCTGTAATCCGTTACGACGAGTTCTGACCCGCTATCACGGGTTCCAAACATTTAAAATGGGTTGGTAACGGTTTGGAACTTTCAAGGAAAATGTTTTTCTTCAAACAGTCATAATGTTTGACTCGTAACTTCGATTTCAGTTTTTTATGTGTTGGAAAAATCTCGACAAGCTCTACATTTATTCTCAAAGCATCACGTGAAAATTCTTAACAAAAAATAGTTAAATTTAAAATTATTTGCAAATCAAGAAATCAAATAAAATGTTTAAGTCAACAATCTCCCATTTTTGTTGATTTGCCAAATATGAGTGCATGCATACAAACATATGTACTCAAGCACTCTAATATTTCTCCTCATTTTTTGCAAAAAAAGTAAAAGAATAAAATGAAACATTTAATCAAATTTCTCTCTCTTAATTAGGGCATAGAGCAAACCTTAGCTTTGAACACAAACTTAACTCAAGCTCCTCCTTACTTGGTGCATGTAAAGTAATCAATTCAAAGACTAATCAAGTATGTAAAGTAGGTCATAATCAAACAAGTATTTCAAATAATACAAATGTTCAAGCATACAGATCAAGCATTTGTCAAGTAAGAGATTTTTCATATTATTTTGTAAAATTGTCAAACTAAAAAAGTATTAAGTACAACAATCTCCTCATTTTGACAATTTTACAAAACACCAATGTTTGCATTTATTTTTCTCCTCCTTTTTGTGAATTGGCAAAAGGCCATGAAATTGAAAACCATTTTGTTGTCAAGCTATTTTCTCATAATATGAGTCTATAGCTCCTCCTCAATTCATGCATTCAATTGAGTAGACAATTTAAATGACAATTCAATCATAATATTGCAATCATGCAAATCACAAACAAAAATATGACAAGATACATCATGTGAATGAGAGAAGAGTAATAAAGCATCATACCTTGCATAGTAAGCTCTTAAATTATTGAATCAAGTTATATCTCAAACAACAAACCAATCATGTTAATAAGCAATGTATGAAATAATTCACATGTACCTTGTCTTACTCCTCTTAAATATATGATCGTACAAGATTGAGAGAAGAATTTAGCATTTAAACTCAAATAATCATTATCAAGATTACTTCTTTTATCAAATTAACAATCAAGTTACATGACCTAATTGACAAAAATAAGTACAAAATGCACAAGTGGGAGTTTTGTTTGTCAAGTTCATATTTTTACTTCCTTGAATCGACTTATTTCTTGAATAATAAGATCAACAATAATCACAAAGAATATGATTTATTCAAAGGATAACAAATCATACTCTTTGCTACATAACTCCCCCTCAACATAAGACCAAAATAATCAAATGGAGGGAGTGTTGTGACACTCGAGACAATTGGTTTGGTATCACTTGTGCTTGGAAGATCAAGTTGTTTGAAAATCTTTCCTTTTCTAAAACAACAAAAGCGTTCTTGATGTTCAAACTTCAAACAAAATGAACAAAATATAGTATTAGAGTTAATATTGCTATGATCATAGTCATGTTTGTTAATTGATCTCCAATAACTCATCCTTAATCTATACTTATCATGAAATTTTCTTATATTTCTAAGATGATAGTATAATTGGTAGACATTATTGTATTAATTTCTTTGAAAATTGCTACTGAAATTCTTATGATCGTTTATTACATTTCTAGAGTTGTGTCTTAGTTGGAAAGCACCATTAAACATTTTTCTTAGAAAATTATTACCAAGTTTATTGTTATCATGTATCACATTAAAATCTACCATATATATCCTTAACACAAAGTTTTGGTGATTGAGTTTTATGTTGGTTGATAATTTCATAATCATTTCTAACTCTAGGTTTGTTTACCATCTTTCTAGAACTTGATTTTCTTAGTGTATATCTTGTTATACATATAGACATGATTTTTAGTTTGAATAGGTTTGTCATTTGGCTTGGATTTCTTTTCAATTATAGAAGGTTGTTCCTTTATAGCTAGTCAATTCTAGTTTTATGGTTTGATGCCTTAACAAATTTAGAAATCCAAGTATGTGCTTCTTTTTATTCGTTTTTTTTTTTTATCTAAAATGACTTTGGTTTCAAGGTCATTAACTCTAATTTGTAGCAATTCAATCTTAGACTTAAAATCATTGATTATATCATTTTTAACATCCAAAGATTTTTTGGACTCATCAAACAAATCCTAAGTTTAGTCACAATAAAAGACTCTTGATCTTTATCTAAAAAGGAATTTGACTCTTTACAAACATACTCAACAATTACTTGCTCTTTAGAGCTCTCATTTAAAGCTACCGTATTGGCTTGGCTAGGGGTCTCCATAACTTGAGCACGTGTAGTCTTTGCCTTTTCTCGAGCCATCTTCTCTTTTAGACATGCACCTTCTTTTGCAAGGCTTCGCGAGTCTCCTTCTTTGCAAATGCTTCATCTAGAGTTACAGGTTGGGTCGGGTCGGGTCAGGTCGGGTCGAGCTCGGATCGCTCATGTGTCGCTACGTTTCGAATTACGTGTCATCTCAGGTTGGTTCGAGTTTGAGTTCGAATTAGTTTGACTTAGTTTGACTTTATCAAAATATAAAATCGAATCGAACGCAAGTCGATTGAATCGGACGAATTTCTCGAGTCGGCTCGGCTTTGCTCCCTCTGCACGTTAACTCGAGAAGTCCGCACTGACATCTTCGTGTGCTTATATTGATGGAAAGTGATATCCGAAACCATGAAATTTGGTAGACTCAAAAATTGTGATATTTATATGTGTTATTAGTTGACATATGTGTATATTATATTGGTTTCAAAATTTTCCTGATTTGGAATTTGGGATAAATATATTAGTTGTTTCCAAATTAAAATATTAAATTCACGAAAACATTTTAAATATTTTTTGCTTATTTATATGAAGACTCTTGAATAAATATTCTGAAAATTCTAAACACGTAGAGTTATCAAATATCAATCCATATTAAAGTGAAAAACTTTCAAGTCGTTTATAAAAAAATATTAGATATATCTAGAGAATAACAATAATAGTTTTTCTATTTTAAAAGAATTACTCAGTTTTAACTTTTAAGTGGGCATTGCTTGGGATAAAATCTGGAAATACTTAATCCGAGACCATACAAATTAAAACCCCAAAAATTACGTCACACGCCACCACCGCTGTGAAATCCCAAAGTACATGTAACAAATAAAATTTCAAATATTTACTTAATCAGCAATTACAATAACTGTTTTGTCCTATAGCAAAACAGTATTTCGAAAAAAACGCCATTTCCATTGTATTGTAGACTGTATTGTACACATCAATTTGCAGAGATGGGAAAAACCATCCGTGCATTTTGGCCATAGTAATTAATAATAAAAATATTTTGTATATGAAGTATTGGTCTATGAAGAAATGGAACCAGTCTTCACAAAGACCTGTTTATGTTTAGTGTTGTGTTTTCGCCCTTTATTTTGTCTCTATCCATCTCACTCAATGCTCCATCCAATGATCAACAGCCACGTACATCTCCAAATCAATGCACGCGTCTCCAAGCAGAGACCATGTCAATTACAATATGACATCAAAGTATCAAACAAACACAGGTATTTAACAATTTCTTAGAAAATTAGAGGTTTGAAGAAGCTGCCGCGGGGCCCCTTTCTTTCTATCCTTCTTTGTCAGACACGAGATCTGCATCTGCCTTTTAATTTTTCTACCTATCTGTCTCTTTCACTGACCCTTTTTTTTTTCTGTGTAGTAATAAAAAATATACGGAAATGATCGATTCCAAATCATGAAAGATTGTGTACACTAAAATCTGCGTAGTAATAAAATTTTCATTTTTATATATTTTTTATTATTTTATCGAATGATCGAAAAATTCATGATACGACGATTTGTTGACGTCTCCAAACAATGAATTTTTAATCCACCTACTAAAATAATAAATAAATTCTAAGAAAATAAAAAATTTGATCACACTAAGTATCAGTATGACAACACCAACAGTGCGGATCAGTAATTTTTTTTATTTTTTTTATTAAAGGATCAGTAATTTTCACTTTAGACTTTGATATATGTGTCGCACTAACATATTATTTGTATACTTTTTTCAGACAGCTCATCATTGTTAAATCCAATACGATGATGACTGTGTTTTCCCAAAAATATTGACCGTGCAGCTGGTAAATTTGAACGCAATAAAAAAAGTAGCAAGTGTGATTAATTGAAAGCATGCCGTACTTATTTATTATGTCCTGTAGAGTTATACTATTATTTATTTGGAATAATTAATTAGTTCATTTGAATTTTTATCACGCATATTTTTTTTTATATAATTAAATCTAACTTATTTATTAATTTTAATAAATAGTGTAGGTTTGAAGGCACACAAAAATAAATGCATTATATCCCTTCTTAATGAAATTTTAAATTATGTGAAAATTAAAATGATATCATAAAAAATTGTGAAGATGAATACATATATATTGGATTCAGCCATTCAGGGACGTTATTAGGGGGAACAGATAATGTTTCACAATCATCTGTGCCAGTGTTAGAAATCTTCCAAAATGGAAGAGAACTTGATTGGGTCCCAAAAGCACGACAGAGAGACACGTGTTAGGATAAAGCTTGTTCTATTTCTGAGATGTCTTAAAAAGCGTGGCCCTAAATTCAAAACGCGATCAAAATGTGAGATTCACGCGTCAATGACAACACAAAAAATGAAAAACAGACCCTAGAGCACTGTACAAGCGTCTAAGTAAGTTATACCTAATCAATTTATCATATTTAATTTAATGCCCACAAAATGATAACGAGTCTTACCGACTGTGGGCCACCGTAGACAGTACGATATACAATATTTTTGAATGCTAGGCTAGTAGTACATGCAGATGCAGGCATGCAGCAAGAAAATGTGAAATTATTATACACTATAGCTAAAATTGGCATTATTCAGAATATTAGACTTTTTATCTGTCAAACCCAATTAGATAAATGAATATTCTTGTTAGATTTTCAATAAAAATCATAGTTATTTTTTAATAAGCATTTAATATCTTGATTGATCAAACTTAGTTGTATATGACTAGGATTATCATGACATATATTGGAAATAAATTGAGAATATGCAGCAATAAATGAAATTTGGAATTTTATTTTGAACACAGAGATAATCCATGATGCTTGCATTCAGTATACATTTTTCAATATTTAGATATTGTGTTTTGTTGAATTGAGTGCATAGAATTAGTCGGAATGAACGCTTTCATTGTTAGACATATCATAGACCGTTTCCAAAAATAATTAAAACATAGATTATTTCTTTCTTTCTTTCAATTTTTTCGTTACAACGAATTTAATGCTGGCTTAGGAATGACAATGGCAAAAAAATTAGAAAACTTACAAGAGTGTATTTGTAAATAAATGATATTTCAAGCACGATAGTGATTCTTTGACAAATCTGAAGACGACAAATATAAAAAGGAATGATACTTGAACTATTTATAAATTTAACTCAAATGTAATTCTTATAACACAAACAAATTTATTTGTACATTTTTTCGTCAAGGCAAAATAGGTTTTCCAAATAGTCTGCAGTGAATTTATTGTAATCTTTATCACCGTAATTTTTGTAACATAGCGTGCAAATCAGGCAAAATAATTGCAAATATGATGAGACAATCACGAATAAAAGAAGTATCTGAAGAATATTTCTTGCCTACGGGCTTCTCCTAAAAAAATTTAAGTTTCTAAAAAAAATACGAAAATACAGAGAACAGCATGGAAATAAATGTACACAGATGTGCATGCATGAGCTAAGCTACACGGGCAATAGAAGGTATTAAAAATCAGGATGAGATGCAAAAATAACAAAAAAATATGTGTGCCATAAATATACCCACCAAAGCATGTGGTCTGTGGAGAGGGTTCTGCTCTGACGAAAATGATGGCTTTAGAATCCATTACAAAATTTCAATCTTCTCAGATCCAATAAATTCGCATTAAATTCACAGACGACCCCCTCACTCAAACCCTTTCTGTACAATGTAGATAAACTATTTGATTTCTTATTAATAAAAATAAATTTGAAATCCCCAATCTCCTTGAAATCTAACAGGTTATCTACGATGACCAAAGCGTAGCCAATTGTGTGGAGAGTCACTAAACCAAAAGAATCAAAGTTAAATGTCAACAGTAACTCGCCACATATTTGGCAACACAAAAGCGTCACAGAAGAACCAACTTCCCATTTCCTCATGAAACCAGACCAGTAAAAATCACAACTACGGAAAGTTGAAAATCACCCCCTAAAAATAAGAAATTAAAAATGATCTGATCGGTGCCTACCAATGTCAGCGATCTTCCTAGACCGGTTATGACGGAGGGAAGGCCCCACCGACGCACCACCTCCTGCCACGTGGCGGTGGTGCGCCGGAGACTTGAGATCTCCAGAAAACCCAGTCTCAGATACCTGGCTTCTTCTATGGGCAGGGCTCGGCCGGACTAGTGGACTCAGACAAACCGCAAATCCCGATGTACCGTGCTTCTTCCGGTGCCCCACGCCCCGTGGCATGGGAGAAGGCGTCGGTCGCCATGGCGAATCGGACATGCAACTACTGTTGTCTTGTGAATCATAATTCCTGTCCGGAGAGAGCCCTCGCTCTTGATCCGGATCCCACCAATTCTTCCTTGGAAGCGATTCGATCACCGTCAACTTGCTCCGGCGTGTCTTTTTCATCAATCCTGAAATCCAGGATCCAGTCTTTGATCTACTAGAAGGATCCATATCTGAGGTTTCAGAACTCTGCGCAGGCCGCGAATGGCGAGTGCCGAATAAGGTGGAGAGGAGCGAGAACTTGCCATGTTTCTTTCTTTCGAAGTTGATAGAGCCTTCTTCGAGTGCAGCAGAGGGTCCCACTTGCGGGGTTCGGAAGAACAAGCGAGAAGGAAGGTGGTAGTGTCGTCGGCCGGGGGAGGCAGCATCGGAGCGCCGGTGGTAAGGTGAGACGGATCGGGGGAAGTACTCAGTGGAAGGATAGGATGCAGATAAGGGAGGTGGAGAGGGAGAGGAAGCCTCGTTTTGGGAAGCGGCGAGTGCGAAGAGGCGCTCGCGGAGGCACGGAGCACACACGCCCACCTTGTTAGCATACGGATGCGCCTTGCACTTCATCGCTGCTCACACTTGCTTCCTTGATCATCTCATGTTGTTTCTCTACAATTTAGGAACATTTTGATCGGATTATTTGGATAGATTTCAATAGGCTTAGGTATTGGTTCGGTATAAATACTGAAAAGGAATTGCGCCTGGTGGAGTAGCGATGAAGATTGAAGAGGAGGTCTTCCCAATTTCTTGTAACCTTGTTTTTGAATTGGAACTTTAGTATTATGGCTCAAGAGGGGAGGACAACTTGTGTTTCAATATTGGATTTGTTTGTGTTTGTGTTTGTGTTTGTGTTTGTGTGTGATGTGAAACACCGGCGAGGTTTGAGAGTGGGATGCCTAGAAGAGAAAATTAGAGGATTGGTTGCGGTGGTTTGTACTCGGAATAGGAGAAAATGTTTTTCTTTTGACTTCTGACTTGGAGGGAAGCGGGGTTGGGGTATGTATATCTCTCAACGAGAGCAGGTCGGATTTTTCTGTGACGTGTTTGGACTTTTAGATTGTGTGCTCTCTATGACATGTGGGACAGAAGCATTTATAACGGCGAGAAAAATTCTAATTGCGTGGCTACTGTACTGGCCGTGTTATGAATTTCTTTTATTTTCTGGTTTTTGGTTAGAAAGTGGTGTGAGTGATAAATATACGCAGAATTCATATCTTTTTGTAATAGAAATTGTTAGAAATGGTCAGTTTTTTGAATCATCATCGTTGTCCGCACAGTAATTGTTATAATACTGCTACAGTATCACCATGCAAAAACTGTTCATTTCCAATTTAGAAATTGATGACCATTCCAGAAAATACGGATTTCGAGATGGAAGGCTTTCTTATTTCTTTTTTCGAAATTTTTATTAATAAAAAAGAAGATAATAAAATACAAGCTGACAAAATTAATTACAGTATAACAGATACTGAAATTAATTCTGGAAATAGAGATGTAGATATTATTTCCGAAATAGAGGTGTTTTGTGTTTTAAAAACCAACAGAGTGAGATTAACAGAGACTGCATCGAGAAGAAAATTAGAGAGATTGAGATTAAAGAGAGTCTGAGACTGTGAGATTGGTGAAATCGACAGAGCAATTTGTATCAAGATTTATCCATCAGATTTATATATATATATATATATATATATATATATATATATGAGGAGGGATACATAACCGTCAAACTTTCAAACCACTTCTGGTAGCAAATGTAAATGACTGATCCAGACCGTTGAAAACATTTCATATTAATATAGACTTGGAAACCAAATTTTACATTTTTTTTAAATTTTTTTTACTATTTTATCGGATGGATTGAAAATTTATTTATCGAACGATTTACAAACATCAAATTTTCAACTCTTCCGATAAAATAGTAAAAAAAATTCAAAAATATAAAATTTGGTCTCCAAGTCTACATTAGTATGGATAATGTTTTCAATGATCTGGATCGACAATTTACACTTGATATGATGGAGCGGTTGCGAGCGGCTACAAAATTGATGATGGCTACGGATCCCTCCTTATATATATATATATATATATATATATAAAGAGAGAGATAATTATTCAACTTGGTTCTGATACCAATTGTCATGTCCCGAATGAGATCATGCAAGGTTATTCATTGAGAACTGAAGAGTAATTGAACAAAATTGGAATTAAATGAGATAATTGAGATAATAGAGATAAAATTAGGATTTGAATAATTTTTTTATTGAAAACTGAAGCAAAGATACAATTAAGAAACATAAGAGATAAGAATAAGGTATTTGAGGTTTCACAGATTCAACATATGAATGGAGAAGAAACACTGTTGCCTTTATAGAGTCAGGCATGGACTTATTTGTAAATAACAATAATATTTGGGTAGATTTGCAAAAGTGGCAAACAAACTGAACAACCCTCCAACGAATTCTGTTTTATTCGCTGCCTTTATCTCCAGTTGGAACCTTTAGTGATATCTCCATTTAAATCTTGATTCTCAATGATCCATCCGATATTAATCCAATGGCTAAAATTCCAAGATATCCTTTAAGTCATTACAGCGTCATGCATCGTTAATTCTGGATTATAGTCGTACAACCATACCACTACTTCTAAATTTTAGTCTGTCGTGGTTTTGGTACGTGGATCTCTAACTTTCTTGCACTCCTATCTGACACAAACTCTTTGGAGACATTTTATTCCTTTAAGTCTCTTTTTACAGCTTCATCTCATGTCAATTTAGGTCGACCCCTACCTCTTCTCGTGTTTCAACAGGGCTTAAAACTCCACAATGTATCGGTGCATCAGTGCATCAGAAGGCCCCGGCTGAATATATCCATACCATCTCAAACGATGTTGAATAATTTTCTCTTCAACCGATACAACTCCGACCTTGTGACGTATATCATCATTTCTAATGTGGTCCCTTCTTGTATGCCAACATATCCACCGTAACATACGCATCTCTGACACACACATCGTTTGTATGTGTTGTCCTTTAGTAGCCCAATATTCTGCTCAATACAACATTGCAGGTCTGATAGCCTTCAATAGAACTTATCTTTCAACCATTGTGGGACCTTTTTGTCGCATAGGATGTCAGATGTTTGTCGCCATTTTATCCAATCTGCTCTTATTCTATGGCTAACATCTTCATCAATCTCGTCATCACTCTGTAGCATTGATTACAAATATCGTAAGGTGTTTCTTATAGGCACTACTTGTTCCTCTAAATTGACATCTCCATCTTTTGATCGAATGTCGTTGAACTCATACTTCATATACTCGATTTTAGTCCTACTAAGTCTAAAACATTTCGATTCTGAAGTCTTCCTCTACAAAGATGCATATGAAATTAGCAATAAATTATGTTTTTTTCATGCACAGCTGAATTCAAGGAAAATGATTCAACTTTTTTTTGTATGTGGATGGTGAAATACGAAACGGACCATAAGGTATCGAGTACAATTGTCATCCTAATTTACATTTCTCGAAAATGTAAAATTCGATACAAATATGTTAAAAATACGATATACCAATGGTTGGGGATATTTGAGAGTCAGCATTCGCTGAATGTTACCGTTCGGTATAACAATGCAATCTCACATACTTATCATTTTCGTTTAATCCCATACGTGATGATATAGAGTGGCAAATGATATTCAAAATGGCACTAGCAGAAATGAATTGGAGATTCGTTAAATTATATGTTGATCTGGTGCCAATTGGGAATGCTAGTAATTTTTTTGGCTCTCTATCAGGAACTAGTAATACAGTTAAGGAGTCTTCGATCGTAATTAGAGATCAAATATCTCAGAGCTCCGATCCAATTACTCACAGTCTTGATATGATTCGTAACAGCCCTGAGCGGACTCTTCATAGCCCTTCCGAAAGGCATTCACCAATTATTGATCTTAATGACCACCTTGAAGGGAAAGAAGGCGAAGACGATGACGACGATAATATATTACCCGATGAGGAAGAATGGGAAACCAGACAAGATTACAAGAATGGAAAACCAGACAATGAAACATATGATGAATCACAAAATTTGTCCAACGACCTGTTGGCAGAACACCGCGTCTTTAATTCGAAAGATTAGTTACAATGGGTCATTAGCAAGTATCACATTAAAGGAAATATAGAGAACAAAACAGAAAAAGTAGCATGACGAGGCTAATTATGAGTTGCAAAAATCGGAGGTGTTTTTGGAGGTTGTATGTCGTATGTCCCAAAGGTAATACTTTTTGGACAACAAAAACCAATATGTACCTGCACACTTGTATCCAATCGATCACACGAGTGAATCATGCACAACTTACCACCAAGATAATTGCCGGTGCAATTAAGAAGGAAGTGAACGAGGATACAACCATGACAATAAAAATTGCCCGACATCTAGTTAAAAAAATTTCCCTGGTGTCGATCCATCCTACGCTAAGCTTGGGAGGGATCATATGCATTGCTTTCTCATTATTTTAATGTTATTCAATTGATGAATTCGGGAATGAAGTTTGTTATTTTGACGAATCCCACCAATCAGCCAGAAGAGCGTTACTTTCACGCTGTAGCTTAGGCACGGGGTCGTGCATTGAGGCAGTAAAGTACTTGCGACTTGTAATAAGCATTGATGCAGGTTTCTTATTCGATCATATGTGGGAAGATTGTTGATGGCTTGTGGTTACGATGCAGAAAATCAGTTGATACTGTTAGCATTTGCGTTGGTGGAGAAGGAAGATATAGATTACTGTGATTGGTTCATGAGTTGGTTGCACCGAGAAGCGATCGGACCAAATGAGATATGTGTAATCTCAGATCGGCACAAAGAAATTAAAGCAGTTTTTAACATCCCCAATATGGATTGTCGGAGATAAATGGCGATGCAGTGCGCCAATATTGTATGCAACATGTTGTCAAGAACGTGTACTCCAAATTTCCCGACGAAAATCTAAATTTGTTTTTAACTTAGTTGCATCGAAGATGAAACCCCGTCGATTTAGAGAGTACATGCAGAATTGCTCTCACCGCATCCCTAAATGTGCCCATACCCTACAAAAAAATACGCAAGCTAAATTAATAAACACAACCTACAAATATTAAGTAGCAATTCACAATGTAGGGAAAGATAACTCACATGTCGAGTCATGACCTCAGACTGAGAGACATAAGTCTAAGTGCTGGCTGGCTCAGAAGGATGACTTTGTGGCTGGGTCGAATCACCGGTAACCAAATCCTCTAGATAAATCGATCTCACGCCATTAACCTTGTATCAAGGCATGTGGTCTTGAAACCATCAATAATCATCATGCGGCACATCTATGGCAACCAAACATGACCTCAGTCGATCACTCTCCCATTGTCCAATATAAACACTGTGATACATAATCTAATCGCTACGAAATGGCATGTCGGTGTGATCTAATCTATCTAACTATATGTGAAGATCCCAAGATAATGGAGGAGGCGGAGGAACAACCTGACAATAATTGTACTGTCTCAAAATCCTATTCGGATTGTGATGTGAGACTATCCAGAAATGAATCAATGGTACTGTAGCTAACCACATCACATGGTCACGTCGTACACATGATGGCGAGACACTCAACCAGTCACTGTAGGCTACCACTTAACATCGTGATATTTTAGTGCATTAAAAACATCTCGTGGGCTACTGGTACCGGCATTATGAGGGTTTGTCACCCCAAAATTTATGCCCCGTCCACTTTCTCCCATAAACCTGACATAACTCCAAGTCGAGACCACCCCAGTCGGAAAAAGGGACCCCTCTATCTCGCTCAGGCTAACATACTAGAAAGCGGGACCAAACCCACAAATGCAAATAACTCCAATGGACCAGAGATATTACGAGGACATGCTTGAGCGACTATCGATAAGGTACGGTATAAATAGATCAAAACGGCCCTTTCGCAATTATAAAGCGACGGATCACTCAAATCCACCAAAAGCTGGAGATACATGATCGATACAATGTCACCATTTGAGTCTAAAAACATAACATAATCGGACAAATCAAGAATACAAGCTCGAGTGCGGTAGTCTACCTAATATGTAGTGGCGTATGCGGGCATCTCTCGAAAGTCATGTCCAACAACTTTAAACTAATATTGTACCCTGAAGGTACTCGCATCCATTGTCCATCTCTGATCGCCTTATAACACCTCCATGTCTTATCCTTGACTACCCTATCCAAATAATTTGACATTTATTAAAAAAAAAAATGATTTTAACCATTGAAATTACATAGATACGATTAACTTTAGTTATTTTGTTACTTTATATTTGTTCATAGATAGTACTTGAAAAAGTTACTTTCTAACAAATTAATTCATGTCATTTATAAATTTTAAGAAAAATGTATCTTTATAATAACATAGAATCTATGCGTGCATTCATATCATCTAAAAAAATATTCATGAATAATTGAATATGAATACGAATATGATGGACCACTATCCGCACATGATCTGTTTGAACCGGTAATCTCAAGCCAACTCCGAATTGAACTTACAATATGGATAATGACAAATTGAAGAGGTCAACATATAATTTTTTTATATTATCATATATATATAATTTTTCTTTATTGTCGTACATATATATAACAAGATAAGAGGAATCACTTGATAATGATTATGTTGATATTTTCATAACATTTTTTTAAAAACAAAGCTAAAATGAAATTTAAATTGTAAACAAATTGTAAACTGTTACAAAAATGACTATGAATATATATCTTTGGATATAAGTTAAAATTTTATTTCACAGATTTCAACATTATCGTGTACAGAATTGCCATTATTCTCTTCTCTGTGGCGGAGGTAAACTATTGGTTCAAGAGGAAATGGGATCCTAGACGTCTGATCTGTGTTGTGCGCCTTGAGATTCGTGTACCAAATATAAACTTCCGTGCATTTTTCTGAGCGGTTTATCTATACTGCAGCCTGCAACCTGTGCTAAGCGATATATACCAGACAAGGATCCGGTTCAAGAGACCCAATTTCCTTTTAATTACAAATTAATCTAACAATGACATGCTTCACTAATATTTTACAAAATTATTGATATCACACACACACATATCTTCATTTCAAACACAGATTATATACATTACATGAATATATTCTTCTTCTTATATTAGATAGGGAGCTGATACGTGGATATTAATATTTGATACCGATGTTATTGTGCACATTTAGTTGAGTTATTATATATATTTTTTGAATTATTATGCATGTTATTTTTTGTACTGAAATAGATATGCATGTTATTTTTTACTGAAATAGTTATGCATGATATTTGAGTTATTATGCATATTATTTTGTTAACATGCATAATATTTTTTAAGTACAAAAATAACAGGAAATAACATGCATAATAACTCAAATAATATGTATAACAACTCAACTAAATATGCATAATAACATCGATATCGATAGTCGATATCAATATTATTATCTACATAACATTATCCTATTGTATATATAGGTAAAAAAAACAAAGTATGTTCAGTTTGAAAGAATCAGTTTTTGTATAATGGATGCTTGAATTGGATTAATCACCAGGATACAAGTACGTATATTGCAGGTCAGAACTCAGAAGTAGATACAGACATACAGTCAGTGTCAGTCACAGTATATGAAAACTAATTGAAAACTTGATATATGAAACTTATTAGTACGAAATAAAGTATAAAATATTTGTGATCTCGTTTCCTTAGGTTTGAAATTTGTTTTCTTCTTCTCTTTATTACTTTATAGCTATGTCGATTCAATTCATGAACTTTGACTACAATTGAATTCGATTAATAACTAATAAGCGATATGGGAATTGGAATTATCATAAGTTAATATTGGCAATGAAGTTGTATAATATAAATTTAAATATTTACACGGTGCTTTGAATTAACAAACAATTGACAGTATGCATAAACATAAAAGCAAAAGCACAATCAACCATACATCAATTATTGAAAGTTAAAACTAGCAAACTACTACATCGGAGCTGATCTTGTGCCTTCCATGCTCCGGTACCGCCCCTGTACCGGTACTTTTTATCTCAACCCTCTTGACCCTAATAAACTGAAAGGAGAAATATAACCTTTTCTCCATTAACAGAAATTGGGACCTTTGACTTTCCCAATGAATAATTAAAATCTGTCTTTACTAGTTACTGGAACAATTATACTCTGTTTAATTTGGTCTTCCAACCATTCATTATTAATATTATTATTTTCCTCAAACTATTATCCTTATCCGTAAGTTATTGTTTAAGCGCTGTAATTGCTATCAGTCAAAAGGACTAATATGACATTATTCACCAGTCACGTCATTAGTGCACTATTTCAAAGTCTTCTTCAAATAATATTGTATATGGGTCATTATGAATCGATTGGATGTCACTGGTACTGGTCATATGAATTCAGATCTTCTCTTTGTGCGGTACATACAGTGCAAAAGTTCTGAATTGTTCGATTTGTTTTAAAATTCGTATTTATAAAACTTATAAAATTTAATTTTTTGAATCAAATCTAGACCGATCGTATCGCATAACACAACAAATTCGGATCATCCGCTGCGTGGTGCGCGGTACAAGATCCGGACCCCTAATCATATATATTAAACATTAACCTCCTAGAACCATAGTTCATCACTCAATCCTTGAGCTTCCTCTATTGGCAACTACAAGACCACATCAAAGGATCCTATTCCTAAGTCATAGAATAAAGAAAATCAGGCAGAGGCAACTGGTGCAAGCTCGTTACCCATCACCAAACAACCAACTGCTATCAAAGCAATTAACAACAGTAATAAACAATATTTTCTACAAACCACAAATAGAATTTCAGCATTATGCCTCCTCTGACAAGGAACAGACGCCATTCAAACTATACTGATATGTTATACAATTATATATTAATTATATGTTATAATATACTCATAATAAGCGATCACTAAGTATAAATAATATAAATATAAAGTGTTATAAAAATGAACCCTTAATTCCTTAAATGTTCAGAAAAAAATTACAATAATTACATGATTTATGGTGGACTAAATCATAAAATTACCATACACACTTTCTTAAAGGCTCCAAGTTTCAAATGATAAGTTTTGAAGTCTCTTTCTACACCACACAACAAAAAATATACTCTCTCTAACAGAAAACATAGAAAGAGAAAATGAAAGAAAATAAAAATGAGAGATTATTGCTGAACCTTTTCATTGGTTCTGCAACGATGTTGTCAAGTAAAAGACTAAAAAAATTGGCAGCAAGAAACTTATTTTCTTGAAAGATCTTGCAACCACCGCAACAAGAGACCACGAGGAGAAGATGAAGAGAAGGTCAACCAGATCAAGTTTAGTGACGGTTCCGAGAAACAACATTCATGGAACAAGGTATTTCTTCCGCAAAAGTTTTCGATTCTCCAAGTTGTCCTAGGATAATAAACTAAGAGCTTTCGATTGGTATCAAAGATAACTTGATGAGAATCATAAGAGTTTGTTTCATGGAAGGTCTTGAATTCACGGATAAAATTTAATTTAATTTTTCGGTATTTTCAGAATTCAAAAGGCTGTAAAATTATGAATTCGTGAAAATGTTTCAAAAGGATGTGTTGATATATTACATACTCTTCGAGTATTGAATTTGCAAGATTTAGAAATTTATTTAATGGTGATATGAAGATTTTAAGTTGATTAATGTAGAAAAATCTGATTCAGAAAATTTAAACTTTTCGTGATATAACTTGATATTTTTCAAGTATTTTCGTGAAGCTTTTTAGACAAACAAGTTCTTTGTTATATTCTCTATTAATACTAAATTTATAGTAAATTTACAAAAAATCCAGATTTTTAAAGAGCATTAAAAAAATATTTTTTAATAAGAAAACACAGTTAATGGCTGATTTCATAGTATAATATGAATTTTTAATTTATTTTTTTTCTGAAAATAAATTTTGGTAAAAATCTATAAAGTTTAGAAATCAATTTATTGAAGTTTTAAATGCACTAATTTATGGTTTAATGGTTAGTTAATTCGGTAATTATTGTCATTAAAATAAAAAAATGCAATTAAGGTTGTTAAAATATTGCATTAAAGTCTGGTTTAATGTATATGATTCCAATAGAAATTTGTAGGAATTCTAAAAGGTCTAATGATCGATTAAAGTCTGGTTATGATATTAATGGTCAAAATTACCATCAATACTCAAATCTCTTAATCTGATCACACGGACGTACATAAAACACAATTTTAGCATTATGACGGTAGATACAGCGTTATAATGCTAGGTAATGGTTACCAAAAGGTGTGAATTTGACCAGAAATTTGAGCATCATGTTACATAACGCCATTTGGCATTGTAACACTACAATACTAAATTTGAAAAGTTTCCTAAGTTCTGAAAAAACTGAGTGTATCGTTAGGTAATGTTATTTAGCGTTATAACGCTAAGGTATAGACTTAGAAAATTTTCCATAATTCTGAAAGGACTTAGCATAGCGTTATGTAACGTTATCTAGCTTTACAACATTATGCTTTATAGATTTGAAAATTCTAAAAAAAGATAGAGCGTATCGTTATGTAACGCTATCTTGCCGTTATAACGCTAAAACATTATACCTGACCAATTGTTCTAATTGAAAGGTTAATTCAGGAATTGTTCTATTTGGAAAAAAGATAGAGCGTATCGTTATGCTTTATTATAATGTTTTAAGTTTTATATGTGGCTCAATTACCATTTTGGTTAGCCAAAATCATGAATAAGAATTATACATATTCTTTCTTTGTCTGTGCAGAAGTTAATAAAGTTTCATAACCAATAGGCACTTGGTGGATGATTCTGATGCAACCACTCACATTTTTGGGTCTATGCAAAGATACTTGAACTATTAAAGATCAATTAATGTTGAAAAATATATTAACTAAAGAAATGATAATAAGGCAAAAGTTGAGCTATTGGACATATTAAGATTTTAATTATGTATTAGACTTTTATTTGGATTTGTATGTAAATATTTTGTTGTGTTATCTTTTAGACAAAACTTAATTTATGTTTTTGGTTTAAACAAGAATGTGTTAGTTCTAATTTGGTGCAATTCAATTTAGGGTATGAGCCAATAACCAAAGTTCCTAAATTACGACAAATTATTGCAATTCAAATAAGCTCTGTGCTATATGTTTGAAATGTAAAAGAGAGAGGAAGCAATACTTACTTTCCACTCCTACGATCTCTCTTGTACACTTGGTCTTCCAACAGAGTCCTTGGTGATGGAAGTGCGGAAACTTAGAATGGTGCGCTAGCGAGCCTATCCAAGCAAATCCCGGTGCCCATCTGTTCTCTAAAGTAACGCATAAACTAAGGAGTGATTTTCTTTAATGGAGTAAGAAAAGAGAGGCTATGCACATCACATGTGCCCTTGTCGATAACCGAGAGTGAATGGAGACACAGCGCTATTTATAGAGGTGTTAACGTATCTTGGAGATATACATAATAAATTATCAAATATTCATAGAATATATGAAATTATATTCTCTCTAATTCTTTTCCAAATCCTCTTATTTACTTCTTTAAACAATTTCACGAAATTTAGTATAAAACCTAAAATATCAAATCAGAAAGATAACGACAAATCTAGACTGTCAAAACCTGTCTTGTAATAGGTCTCTTACAATCGCAATAGATCTCATTACGGTCGCAATTGTCTTGGCAGGAATCCTGCCAAGTCTCTTACTGCCGTAATGAAGGCCATTGCGGTCGTAATAAATCTTTTGAGAATTCAGAAGATTATTGCCAAATCTTCCTATATATGTTATGGCCATAAATGATCTTCATGCGGTCGCAATAGACTTGCGTTTGTATTGTTTTGCTTGGGCTGTGATCCAACTTAAGTTGGGTTTAGCCCAAACAATATTTCTGATTTTACATTAACACCAATATATAGTTTAATTAATCATAATTGGTCCATTAACAATTATAATTAATTTATTTAAACTCCTGATGCATTCGTGTCCAAAATTTTAGTGAAATACGTATAATGTCATTGTATATCAGTTAATCACATTATTTGGCATATCCATATATTACTCTTTGTAATATTAGACAACAATATGTGACATGTAGTAATCATATAATACGTAGACCAAACTTTATTTATCAGAATTGACGTCTCAATTCTAACAATCTTCCATATGAACAAGTGTGATCCTTTTGATTAAATATGTCTGGATCTGGCCAGATCATCTTAACTTTTATGTCTTTCTTTTCGTATCTCTTTAACAATTCGGTCCACCAGCTATATTAGCAAGAGACTTAAACGATAATCACCACATTTTCTGCGTGGTTTTCTCGGTATAAATCACATCACCAAATACAACTGGATGATTAGATTCTGGTCATATTGTTCAGAAATAATACGAGAATGTGATTATACATGTCTATTTTTGAATGGGCCATCGCGATTCTTTAGTGAGGTCAAAGCTTTAAAGAAAGAGATGTGACTTGCATATATATCACAACTTGTTGTAAATTACATAGAACATATATTTTCCAAAAATCAGACTCCCACATTTTCCACAAATCTTGTGGATATGTAATTTGTATTGATATATGTTCTATCTTTCAATCTTTCTTTTAAACTACTAGAAAACTTACCAAGTTTCTACTATTATCAAGGCTTTAAAGAGAGAGATGTAACTTGCATATATATTACAACTTGTTGTAAATTACATAGAACATACATTCCCTCAAAATCAAACTCCCACATTTTTGACAAATCTTGTGAATATGAAGCATGTACTGTTATATGTTCTATCTTTTAATATCTATTTTAGGAAACTTATAAGAAAGATATTTTAGCCTTATTAAGTTTCTAGTATTATCATGCATGGTTCTTTTATTATCACAATATAACTTAAATGATCTCTACTGAGTTCATTAGAGTGACATCTTTATGAAACCATGCATTTAATCCTGAAATCAGATTTGATATGACCTTCAAAATCTTTTCCAACATCTGATACTTGACTATTATTCTTTTATTTGCTATAAGTCCTTTAATATCTTATAAATATCTTTATACTAAATATTTTCTTGAATATGTCGTTATATAACATAATATCCTTATGGCTATATATCAACCTATTTTATGCTTATAACACATATAAATACTTAGACTTTATTGCTTTTAATTTTGATCGGGGGCATTCAGCTTAATCCTTATTAGTTAAGACATATTGTATTTCTGTTTTACTCCCACAAAACTTGAATAATCTGATTTATCAATATTTGATGAGATCACAATTTGATAATACTTTTTGTCTTTGTGCAATCTATAAACATGATGTCATTAATCCTTTTAAAGAATCTTCAAGGAAAAAAAATTTATAACAAAAAAACTTATATATATATGAAGCATTTTACTGACAAAATTTCACATTATATTTCTCAACATTACCATTTCAATTTTCTATTGTTCATTTGTACTAAAACAAATTTTAACACTTCAAGATAATGAGGAAACTATTCAAAATCATTACTAAGCAATTTCATTTTCCATATATATATGTGATAATTAATTCACTTTTTAGAGTATATAACTATTTCTTTAGTCATGTTTTATCGGAAAACTTGAAAAAACACGACTTTATAGTTGCAATCTGCTTACTCTAGTAAATTTTGGCACTTGCATAATATTTCTTTTAGTATTTCCGCAACAAAGAAATTATCATTAGAAAATACAAAAATACCTTAGTCCAGAATACACACCAACTTACTGCCAACATTATTGCAAGAAACAATACGTCTATTTGGGCAATTTTGGATCATCCGTGTTATTTAATGTACTGTTTAGTATGTAACGGAATCGTCATCTAACAACACAAATTTTCTTATTCCAAAACACCCATGGGCTTATAGCCAATATCATTGCTGGAAGCAATGCATCTATTTGGGCTTGTTTTGGGTCTATCTGTGTCAATAATTGAGTCTTTTATTTGAGGTGGAGTTTGCCTATCGATAAAAGATATTTTTGATATACAACCTTGACCAGATTGTAAACAAGGTCAGAACGAAGGTCATAAATCATATCCTCGTTAGTCTTGACTCGAATTAGAATAAAAACGAGCAGAGGCCCAGGATTTATTCTAATTCATGTCTCCTTTTTCGAAGAACGATTAATAAACTTTAGTAAAATCTCAATATTTATTTTCCGATATATAACCTTGATCGGATTTTGAACATGATCGGAACGAATTGCCTAAATCATATTCTCACTAGTCTTGACTTGAATTAGAATAAAAAATCGAGCGGAGGCCCAGGATTTATTCTAATTCATGTCTCCTTTTTTAAAAAATGATTAATAAACTTTAATAAAATCTCAATATTTATTTTCCGATATAAAACCTTGACCATATTGTGAACATGATCAAAATGGAGATTCTAAATCATATTCTCACTGGTCTTGACTCGAATTAGAATAAAAAGTCGAGTAGAGGGCAGGATTTATTCTAATTCATGTCTCCTTTTACGGAAAAATAATATATGAATTTTATTAAAATCTTCAATCTTTAAAATCTTATCTTTTATCATATCTCCCCTCACAAACTCTATATCCTCAAAGAATAATGTCTCAATTATTTGTGTTCTATAGGTTTGTAATAATGTCTTTAGAGGAACTTACTCAAATGACAACTTATATTCTTTATGTTCAATTCGTACATCTTTAATAATTTACAATTAAAGAGACTAGCTTTATTTGAACATATTCATATCCTTTAAAGATGCAAATATACATTCAAATCATTTTTATGTTTAAGTAAGTTGCATTTAGTGAGTATTTAAAATATATATCCCCTTATGTTGCATTACTTTAGACTTCTTATCATAGATTTTATCTGTAACTATAATTGCATCATTATATTTTCTTTTATTCAAATAAAATTAGAAAATATAAATGACACAAATTTATTTAAATCTATTATTCTTCATAAGTCTTAACTTAATGATGATACTAATATGTATCCATATCTTTATCAGTTGTTAAAATAATACTTTTATCCTTTCTATTATTCATATTAAATGGATTATAGATATTTTGTATTATTTGACATCTGTCATTCTTGTTGGATTCACATTTCATCATTCTATTTGTTGGTTTTGATAAAGTCCTTTTTGACCAAAACTTGGCTATATGTGTAACAACTTTGATGGTTAAATTATCCAAAAACCATTTGCATTAAATTTTGTAAAATATTTACAAATGATAGGCTTTACTTAAAAATTGCTCAGATGGAAAAATTGAAATTAACTTATTTTGAATCATGATGAATAAATTTCTATTTCAAATTAAGTAAAACTTAATATTTGTCTTAATTAGAAACAAAAATATAATTGTGATATATATACATATTTCATCCTTAAATATCATGCTTTCCAAAAACTTTTACTTCTACAAAATTCAAAATTTTGAACTTTTAATTTTCTTGAAGGATGATATTCTTAACATTTTTATATCACATAGATTCAAATGTTTCAATTTTCCAAAACAAACTTGATGCCTTCATTTCAATCCTTTTCGTTACAAAGTAACGTACTGACTTTTGGAATGATAATGCATAAAAATTAACATGATATTTGATTCCTTTAATGAACCATCTTAGGATGATATCATTTACTATATAGATCTTATAATAGCAAATAAGTGTTGACGATAAATGATCATAGTTACTCTTTCGTTGGGCTGGATAACTGATCATATGAGAACTGTATTCATGACCACACTTATCACATGTCTTATGCTTGACAATTAATTGTCATGATAATCTCTCATAATGATCATTATATTTTTTTGGGTCGATTAATGATTACATGAAACTTAAGGATTATCACATTTGTCATGCAAGATAAATGATAACTCATGAAACTAACTGCCATGATTTAATCCTTAATCACAATTTTAAAGTCTATTCAAAGGACTTGATAAAGAACTCTAAAAATATCTCTATTAATTTCATATTGACCAATATACTAGCCAGCATGAGACTCTAGAGGGAGCGGTCAATGCTCTTATGTATTATGGTGTTATGCATAAGTACAAAATGAGTCCTTTTGTCATTCTGCCGGAGGGTCAGATTGACATACCCACGTACTATTGATCAGACCAGTCAAGTGAGGGAGATGAGTCACAAACAAACTACTTAAGTACCAAGCCTAAAATGCTTTTCTAGACATCATTAACACATAATATCTCATTTTTTTTCTTTATACACCTTACTTTATGAGTACTAACAACTACTTAACGTATTAATTCTCAGGAGGGAGAGATTAATAATATGTTGTTAGCACACGTCCTTTTGAACTTTCATGGGTCATCTTGCTCATAACTTAATAAATAGTGTTCGGGAGCGAACAATATTGTTTAAGAAGATGAGGCAAGTATTCCTAATTGTCTTTAAATAGATTAAAATTGTGTAAAAGTCTACATAAGAACGTATCCTAAAAGGGAATTACTTGTCATATATATATATATATATATATATATATATATATATATATACGAGGGATCTGTAACCGCCATCCATTCCATAGCCACTCGCACTGCTCTATCATATCAAGTGTAAATCGTCGATCCGGACCGTTGAAATACTCTCCATACTATTGTAGACTTGGAGACCAAATTTTATATTTTTTGGAATTTTTTACTATTTTATCGGAAGGGTTGAAAATTAGATGTTTGTAAATCGTTAGATAAATAAATTTTCAATCAATCCGATAAAATAGTAAAAAAATTCAAAAAATGTAAAATTTGGTTTTCAAATCTATATTAATATGGAGAATGTTTTCAACGGTTCGGATCGGTCATTTACATTTGCTATCATCGAGAGTTGTGAGCGGTTGGAAGTTTGGCGGCTACGGATCCCTCCTATCGGATAGATTGAAAATTTATTTATCTAACGACTTACAAACATCCAATTTTCAACCTTCCGATAAAATAGTAAAAAAATTTAAAAAAAATATAAAATTTGGTCTCTAAGTCTACATTGGTATGGAGAATGTTTTCAACAGTCCGGATCGGTGATTTACACTTGGTATGATGGAGCAGTTGCGAGCAGCTACGAAATTGATGGCGACTACGGATCCCTCCTCGTATATATATATATATATATATATCAACTAATAGGGACTTTAAATTAGAATGAACTATTTTTCTATTGTCAATATATATATATATATCATAAAATATAGACTTTAAACATATTTAGTATTTACTAAAACCTTTAGAAATTACTAAATATTATTAATACCACATTTTAATCTTAAATTGGGGTCATTTTAGAATTTAGGAATTTAATCTTCTCCTTTATTAGTATTTATACCAATTATAGATAATAACTAAATTCTATATTAAGATAAAATAATAAGCCAAAATTAATTATAGTTATATATCATATGATTATATATATATATCCTAAATTACAATTAATTTACAACTACTCCTAATTAACATAAAATTAAATTCTGGAAAAATGGCACAATGAACATGTCAATTAAATTCTGGAAAAACCAAGAACAAATTGATACCACTTGTTGGTTCTATTTTGGTGCAATTCAATTTAGGGTATGAGCCAATAACCAAAGTCCCTAAATTACGACTAATTATTGCAATTCAAATAAGCTCCATGTTATATGTTTGAAATGTAAAAGAGAGGGGAAGCGATACTTACCTTCCCCCCGACGGTCTCCCTTGTACACTTGGTCTTCCAACGACATATCCAAGTAAATCCTGGTGCCCATCTGTTCTCCAAAGTCACAAATGAACTAAGAAGAAATTTTCTTTAATGGAGTAAGAAAAGAGAGGCTATGCACAACACATGTGTCCTTGTCGATAATCTGGAGTGGATGGAGATTCAGTGCTATTTATAGAGGTGTTAACGTATCTTGAAGAGATACAAAATTAATTATCAAATATTCATAGAATATATGAAATTATTTTATCTCCAATTCTTTTCCAAATCCTCTTATTTACTTCTGTAAATAATTTCACGAACTTTGGTATAAAACCAAAAATATCCAATAAGAAAGATAATGCCAAATCTAGGCAATCAAAATCTGCCTTGGATTATGTCTCTTGCGGTCGCAATGGATCTCATTGTGCCCGCAATTGACTTGGCTTCCAAACTTGACAGGAATTCTGCCAAGTCACTTGCGGCCATAGTGAAGGCTATTACAGTCACAATAAATCTTCTGAAAGTTCAGAAGATTATTGCCAAATATTCTATATTCATTGCGACCACAAAGGATCTTCATGCGACCGCAATAGATTTGTGTTTGTGTTGTTTTGCTTGGGCTTTGATCCAACTTGAGTTGGATTTAGTCCAAACAATATTTCTGACTTTACATTAACACCAATATATAGTTTAATTAATCATAATTGGTCCATTAACAATTATAATTAATTTACTTAAATTCTACATGCAATTGTACCCAAAATCTCAGTGAAATACGTGTAATGCCATTGTATATCAGTTAATCACATTATCTGACATATCCATATATTACTCTTTGTAATATTAGGCGACAATATGTGACATGTAGTAATCATATAATACGTACTCCAAACTTATTTATCATAATTGTCGTGTCAATTCTAACAAAGTGAATTCTCTTGCAAGGTTGAATACAAAATTCGGGTTTGTTTCTTAAACCTTAATTAGTCGAGTAAAAAATCTCCAATAAAGATAACATTCATGCTCTAAGTAATAGTGCTTCATATAGTGAATTCTTGCATACTAGTGCCGAAATGGTTAATAAAAAAGTCAACTCACGAAAAATCAGGTGCGTTATGGCATAGACATTAAGGTCACAATTCTTAATGGCTTTAGATCTGTTCATATAGTGTTCTAATGGAAAGCAAATAAATGTTCGAAAATTTGAAATTACGTGTGAAATAGATACATTGGAGCTAATCTTTAGCCATTTGATGATTATACATGTTGTTGCATATTTGTATTTAAAGAAATAGTGTAAGATTTGGATATGTCCAAATTCTTTAAAGCCGGGATTGAGTTATAACTCAATAAATGATTTAACAAGTCAAATTAGATAATACTACGATCGATACGACTGTACAGGTGAAACGTCCAAGGCCATTTGCTAAAGTTCCTAAAGAAAAAAACGTATTAAGTGTTATAATCCTGTTAATAGAACTATATTCAAGAGAAATACAACAAAGTTCTTTGGAAATATTTCGATTCTAGTGAAGAATAATATGTATCAGTCTATTAATTTAGATGAAAATCATTAAGATGTAACAAAGATGCAATTCGAACTAGTCATTGGTGAGATAACACAAGATTCAAATACATCTAATGATTTATTGCAGGACACAGGTAGTCCTATTTAGACTGTATAGAAAACTGTGCAGATCAGAGAGGATGACATACTGAATGTACAAGAACGTGATATTTAAGTGATTCACTTTGAAGTGATGCAATTGTGGAACCTCTAATACCTCAAGAACCATGTGCCTTTAAAGTGATTCACTTTGAATAAATAAATGATGAATCTGACACTACTATGATTGAAGAAGATCTTCGAAATATCCATCAAGCAGTAAATAGTCAAAATTCAGAAAAAAAAAATAGATTGAAGCTTTGAATGATGAAATGAAGTCTATGTATAACAACAAGGTTTGATATATTGTTACATTACATAAAGTTGCGAATGCTATTGATTGTAGATGGATATTTAAAACCAAACGAGATTCGAAAGGTAATGTGAAATGATATAAAGCACTACTAGTTACTAAAGATTTTACCAAAATGGAAGGCATAGACTATAAAGAAAATTTTCTCACCTAAATCAATGCACGATTTTTTCATGATCATCATGGCTCTAATGGCACATTTAGATTTTGAGTTACATCAAATGGATGTTAAGACTGCTTTCTGAAATGGTGAACTTGATGAAATCATTTATATGGTTCAACCGCCTTATTTTTAGACATGTGATCCAAAGAGTATGGTTCGTCAATTAAAGAAATTCATTTATGGACTCAAACAAGCATCTCGAAAGTGGTATTTTAAATTCTCTTGAGTTAAAATCATATTCGTGAATGTATATATCACAAGTTCAATGGGTGTAAAATTATGTTTTTAGTTTTGTGTGTTAGTCACATATTACTTGTCACAATTGATATAAGCATGTTACGTGTAACCAAGAAATTTATCTTGATAAAGCTTCATATGTGTTAGAATTAAATATACACCTCAAGTATAATCGGTAAGTTCTAAAGCGATATGACATAGTAGGTTGCAAATCAGAACATACTCCAATGACAAAAGAAGACATGTTGATCTCAATAAGTGTCTAAGTACAGAACTCGAGAAACTAGAAATGCAAAATATTTCTATGTTTTAATAGTTGGGAGTATTAATTGTGGATAAACTAAGTGTGTATGCATTCAAATATTACGTACAATACTGAAATGCTAAGAAAGTACTTGAGTAATTATGGATTGAATTACTAAAAAGTACCCAAAAATGGTACTATAGTTTTTACAAGAATAATGTTTCACTCAAGGACATCAGAAGTTTGTCATACTTGAAATCATAAGATATACTGACTCTAATTTTTTGGAATATCTAACGTATCATAAAATACATTATCTATTGCATTTTCTTGATCAAAAAAGTTATTTATTGAAAAATTGCAAAATAGTCATTGGTTGCATCTTCTTTCATGAAAGTAGAATTTGTTTTATGTTTTTAGATATCAAATCAGATAATATGGCCACACAAGTTTGTCACAAGGTTGCAGTTAATGGAGACTATATAGTCATCACAAAAGATTTATTATGACAATAATTACGCATTGCTATATTCAAGTAACGACATGAGTTTGACAATATAAAAGCATATTTGCATTAAGTTCTTGACTGAGAAAGAAGAATTCAGAAAGGTCTAATCAATATTGAGCACATTGGTACAAATTTTATGATAGTTGAACCGCTAACTAAAGATTTGATACCAAAAAAATTACATGAGCTCATATAGGTATAGTTTCAGCAGATGATGTTCAGTTTCAGTGAGAGTCTGATAAGTTTCTCATAGTTCTTAAGAGATTGTTTACATATTGTGTGTATTTACTAATATGATGCAATCTAAAGTTTAAAGTTTTTAAGTTTATATAGTTACATTGTACATGCATATTATTCAGTTTTTGTTTTGTTCTGAATTTGTTTGATCTAAAAGGTGGAGACCAAGTTGGAAACATACATGTAGATCACATTTTGTGTGATTTCCACATTGCACGAGCATTTCATGGTTCATTTTATTCAATTTATTAGCATCATGATTTATGTCGGTCTAGTCACTCACAAATGTGACGAACGCTGCTCAAGTGTTTTGTTGATATAGTTTATGGACGAAATTGTTTAACACTTAAAATGACAACCAGTAAAGCGCTTGTTAATATATAATTAAAAGATTACACACGTAGTTCAAGTGGGACATTATTGGATTTAACAACTTAATGGACTCTATGAGACATCATACATACAATACATATAATGGACTTATATGTAATACAATTATATATTAATTATATGTTATAATATATCCATAAAAAGTGATCACTAAAGTATAAACAATATGGATATAAGTGTTATAAGAAAGAATTATTAAATGTGCAGAAATAAAGTAGGTGTAAATAATATTTTTTGGGGCAAACATTTTATGTAAAAATTCATTACATTTGTCTAACTAATCTATAATTGTATAACTAAATTGATTGTGTGTCTGTAATAGTGTAATCAAGTTAATTTTGATTCATGACAGAATTAACTATACAAAGAAAGCAAATTGATGTAAAAATCATGTGCTCATAATTGTCAGGATATTATACAAGTAGGTGTTAAAATGATAACACACTAAACAATCATGAGAAATTTTGTTGTAATTTATTAAATTAAATAAAGAAACCAATTAGACATTAATGTTGAGGAAAATGATAACTTGTTCATTGACTGTCAATAAATATGACTATTCAAGGCTATTAATTAGCAAATAGAAGTTGTCAAAATTTAAAATAGTATTAAATTAACAGATTTCATTTTCTCTCTTGATCACACGTTAAATAAAGAAGGATTTAACTCATCGGATTGAGGTGTGTGATTTTCCCTTAACCACACGTTACAACATCTACATTTTTTTCCCTATTAAAGGGCGACTTTATCTAACGCCAAAAGGCGCTTGTTGTGGAATTGTTCGAAAGAAGACTACATCTCAAGGTATTTTATAATACATCAATAATGGATGTGATCGAGGTCACCTGATGATAAATGATGAAAATAAAATGAGATGTGAAAGCTAGAAGAGGGAAACTTCTTCAGCTAAACCAACAGTGAATGCGTGTAACCTAAATTATACGCAAAGAGTCTGTTTAGAATTTTTGGTTTAGTGGAATAGAATGTTATTCTATTTCAAACAAGTGTCAATTATTGATTTAGATTTTCGAAAAAGTACAAAAAAATGTTATTTAACTAAATCAACTAATAGGTGGTATAGCGGTTTAGCAATTGTAGAATATCAATTAGCATTTTATTGTATTGTATTATATTTAGTAATTAACGATATTTTATTATATCATATCATCGTGTTTATATTTAATTTTATTATTTTTGAAAATAACACATATTATTTTATTAGTATTATTAATTTATTATTATAATTATTTTATTAGTATTATAATATTTCATCATCATTATTATTTTGTTACTATTTATGATTATGATTATAATTATTTATTATATTTATTATTATTATTTATTATCATTATTAATTTTATTAATATTATAATATTTCATCATTATCATTATTATTTTATTATTATTATTTATTATTATTCATATTTATTATTATTATTATAATATTTCATCATTATTATTATTATTTATTATTATTCTTATTTATTATTCTTATTATTATTTATTATTAGTATTTTTGTTAGTATTATAATATTTCATCATTATTACTTTTATTATTATTATTATTATTGATAAGGCCTCACTACAATCGGCCCATTAAGACTATTATAGAGTTATGGCGGAACACGACCTAGGACAGCCCTAACGATGACTCACCCGCCAGAAGAAACTCATTTTTGCTAGGATGATTGGGCCTATAAATAAGCAGACAAATGAAATAAAAAGGACGAACAATTAAGATTAGGATTAGCCATTGTATTCTTTTTTCTGAATCTCTCTCTAATTCTCCAATACTTCTCTCTTGTACATTTTTCCCTTCCGCTTAGCAAGGATATAATAAACCTCTTTAACGAAAGATATCTTTGTCCTCTCGTCTCGGCATAACAAAGAGACGGGATCATTGGTGCTTTTGTTTGGAAAAATGACACACCTCCCCTTCGCCATTACGAGACGACCAAATCGTGGTTAGCCTCGGATTGGCCAGAACAACCCCATCACCAATGATAAGTCAAAATGCACCTACCTCCTGTCATGACTAGAATGTTACCATAGCGATGGGATCTGACATTCACACAGCCTTTATCTCGACTTCAAACCAAATCTCCACCGTCCCAACTTCCTCTACTTGCTCGATCCTCACGGATCTGAAAATCTCCGCTCCATCGCCCACAAACACATTTACCGACACCCTAGTCAATCAATAAAACATTCGACCTATCAGGCTTTGTAGAGACCGCTTTCTGGAGTGTAAATATAGAAACTTAAGTATCAGTAGTGACAATAACTCAACAAGTGACAATTGATCATCGTTTCTTGATTTATTCATTTTTTCTTGTACATAGCAGAAATGAAAATTGCACAAAAACGAAAAAAATGAAAAAGAAATCGTGAGATATTGGCAGAAAGCCTCGACTGAAGGTGTTGTCGAAGATCGAGGGTCATTCCGCTGATGTCGGTTGCCTATATTTGCACAGAAAAAGATGCAAGGACAATTCCCCTCGGGTGGTATTCTATGAGACCGAACCTAATCATGAATACAAGGAGGCGGCATTGGAAAGCATTGAATAGCTACGAGCGACTGCTCGGCTTAGAACAATGGAATACAAGAAAAGGGTCAGGGGAGCTTTTGACAAAAGGGTAGCCCCAAGACAATTTTGATACACTTAGGCGCCTAGGTGTTTAACTAAATTCGTTCGAACTACCAACTAATTACCAATTCAATTGCAATTCTAGTACAATATGACCAATTAACCAATACTAATCAATTCTACCAATTCAAACAAGTAATTCAACCAATTCATAATTTGAGCAATTCTAGCAATTTCACAAACACACAAATGCAATTAACAACAATTGAAATAAAAGAGAGGATAAGGGTAAGAAAGTGACTTAAGAAATGTTGATGGAGTTTGGCTTGCAGTTGGGCCTCGCCTACGTCTCCGAGTCCCCGACGCCCCCGCTTCTTGCGGTAATAAGTCTAGTCCACTCCACTAAACAGCGTAGCAATACAAAGTGAAATTCAATTTCCTTTACACACGCCGATAGGATAAGTGGACCCAAACAATTCACAAAACCTCACAAAGGAAAATAGAGGAATAGATAATGTAACAATGTAATTGAATGCACAAACTAGCTCTCAACAATCTCTAGATTAATTTAGCTTAATAAAGATTGAGATTTTATGCAAGATTTGGCAACTTAGCAAGAGCTCTAGAGTGCAAGAACAATGGTGACTATAAGATTTTAGAAAGCTTGGTTTTCAGATGAGAAGAAAGGCAGAAGAAGGTCTCCTTTTATAGGTGTACAATTCTGCCAAAAGTTAGGTCACTAAGATCTAGCGTTATAGCACTAGTTATTATAGAAAAGTTAGCGTTAATAATGATAAGTTAGATCAAGATAAAATTTTGTGACGTTGAATTTGACATTTTGTGAAAGTTTTTATCAGTGTTATAACGCCAAGTTATGTACAAAACATACTGTTATAACGCTAGCACAAGTCAGGACAAAATTGGAAACCGTTTGAAATTTGATCTAGCATTTTAACGCTAGACCTTGGCAATTCAGGACTTAGTCATTTTTGAGATAGATTCACATCATAGCGTTATAACGCCTAAGATGGCGTTATAACACACTAATCTGATTGGATTATAATGCTACTAATTATAATCAATTTTTTAATCAATTAAAATGTAGTTTGATAAACTTGAATAATATTTAAGCTGTAATCTTGATGTCTTGACCCTGGTTCTTCTTTTATTTATTTTTAAATCCATTTTAAGATAATTCAGAAATCTAGCGTTATAACACCAAAGTTGACATTATAACGCTAAGCCTAAGAGGTCTCAGGACTTAGCCAATTATTGGGACAATTTCATATCTTAGCATTTTAACGCCATCATCTCTGACGTTATAACGGATTAATCTGGTTGGATGCATATACTACTAATCAAAACCCAAATTTTGATCAACTAAATTTTATGTTGATAAACCTAAATGATATTTAAGATGTATCCTTGATGTTTTAATCGCTTGTTCTTTCTCAATTTATTTTTGCATCCATTTTAAAACAGTTTTGTGTTCTAGAATTGTAATGCCAGTTTTGGTGTTATAATGCTACGCCTAAGAGGTCTCAAGACTTAGTCAATTTGGTGTTTTCTTGCACTCTAGCATTATAACGCCAAGGGGTTTTGCTAGATGGTTTAGCATGATACTAATCAGATCCTAATTTCTAATTAGCTAAAGTACATTTTGATAAAACTAAGCCTTATCTAAGATGTAATCTTGTAGATTTGAGCGCTAATTCTTCCTTAGTTTGATCTTGCGGCCATTTTGAAATTCCATCAACAACATCCAATGTTTCGTCACAAAAACACAAGCATTGTGAATGTTAAAGTTGTTTTGCAAATCAACAAACTTAATAAATTGTTTGATGTGACAATCTCCTCCTTTTGTTGATTTGCAAAACCTCAAACATATGTACACTCAAAATAGTTTGAAGATGTAAATTGGTGCATATATGAACTCCCCCCCCCCTTTTTAAAAATCATACAAAAGGTATATGTTTTGATTCAATATTATTTAGCTCCCCCTCAATTTGTGCATTCCTCATTTGCTAAAATAATTTTGCAATGTAGTGATTGTGCCAAAATGTTGGCATAAGTCCCCCTCAATTTATTAATTCCCCAATGTACCAATCGCAAGTATAAACCCTTAAACTTGCATAAACATGTGTTCACCCTTGCTCATCAACATATAGGGATTATAACACAAAGCAACAAATAAGTGATAACGATAACTTAAATTAACAAGCAAGTAGGCAGAAAATGAATAAACATAGCAACACAATCCAATTACCTAACTTGTTCAACCAAAATAAACACAACATTGTTTAGCATAGCATATCAAGCAACAACATTGAACACACTACTAAAGAAAAGAAAAACATAATTGCTAACAGACTAAACATAATCACTCATGCGACTTGCCATCTCGGTATCCTCATTGTCATCCCGTGCTTGACTCACTTGAGTCGTCTCTACCGCTTCGCTTAGTACTCCTTCTTGGTCTCCTCCTTGAGGTGCACTTGGCTCGCCGATTGGCCTCTTCTTCTTTCTCTTTCTTTTCATGTCGGGTCCAAGACTCTCAACCATCTTAGCCTCGAAGGTCACATGATCTTGGTAAAACCGTTGGTAGTGACCCTGCATCCATCCATAGAACTCGTTGTTTGAGGTTTCCATTGCCTCTTGCCTTACCTCCATATCCACTTGCCGCTTTTCAATCCGATTATTTTGAACTTGAATGTTGTTCATGGCGGCAAGTATGGCTTAGAGGTCCGCTTGGTTGGAAGGTTGGTAGGGTTGAGGATTGGATGTCTCACCGGAATGTATGTCAGGTTGAGCTTGAGGTGAGGGAGGATTGGGATCGGTGTATTTATTGATTGCGGCATCGAGTGCTTTAATCCATAAGTTCGTTGGATTCAATTGATTTATGGAATATTCCTTCTCACCCAAATCCGAATCCGTGTCAACATGCACTCAACCAATTGAAGTCATATAGTCCCAAAAATTGATAGCTGGGATAAGTTCAAGGATTTTGGAAGTACGGATCCCATGAGCCATGATGATTTTATGTATCAAGTGGGCATATGGTAGGCTCTTGGAGGGGGTCGATGTAAGCATCTTTGATGTGACGGTAGATGATATATGGGAGGTTAAATCGGCACTCGTCTCGAAGGAGTAAGTGGCGAAGAAAAAAGAGGGTGAAATACTCCAAATTGGTGTTGTACTTGGGCTTAGGGGTTAACATGTTGTTAAGAAAGATGAACGGAACCCGATGAACCATAGGTAATTTGGTGGAGTATGCGGCCATATTAAACCTGAAAGTTTTGATGCTTCGACAGCAAGGAATAAAACAAAAAATTTATTCATCTCAAAACAAATGATCGAGCTATTATAAGTGTAAAGACAATATTTATTTGCCTAAATAATTAGGGAATAATATTATATATTATGATTTGATCTCCAAATCAAATCGAGTAGGGTGTCTAGTTTAGCAACTTCTTATTCCCTATGCCTTGTTTCGTTGGTTGTGCTTAGCTCGTCAACCGTCGAGCCTCCTTAGGTATCCACCGAAAGATTAAAGAAACACTTGTATCTCTAAGGCTAGTAAGAGAACAACAAGTGGTACCTTAATCCTAGTTTCAAAACCTTCTTCAAAATTTCAGAAATTTTAATGGAGTTTTTGTCTCAACACATGAGAGAAAAATTGGGAGAGAGAGACACACAAATTTCAGCCAAGAAGTTCTAAGCTGAAATTCTGACCTTTGGGTATTAAATCTGTCATAACTCTCTGTAGGTAACTCCAAACGACATGAAACTTGAACCATTGGATTCTATACTCAAAGGGATTCAATTTTGATAGGTCATACGTTCAGAATGGTTGAGGTTTGCCCTTTCAAAATCCTGTTTAAAGTTACCTCAAAAAACTGTCCAAAAGTTTCTCTCCTCTTTGATGGAAATTGATTAGGTTTAATGATATACTTCAATACTCCTTTAATTATATCATTATTAATCAATTATTCCCAGCAATTTTATGGCCTATATTTGGGCTTTGGGCTTAAACATATTAATCATATTAATATTTAATTAAGTCCACAATCCCATATATTAAAAGGCCAACATATAAATTAATATCCAATGTTAAGTTATATGCATCTCTCATGTGTCAAAAGTCATTTAAAATATGTCACACATACTTTAAATATTACTAGGATTATTTTACAATATTTTCTTTTAATCTTTCATATGGTGTGACTCTATGGGATCCCATCATTATGGCAATGAAACTAAATATTTTAATTTCATAAATCAATGATACAACTAGCCATGGTATATTGATTACCCAAATGATGTAGATGAAAAAGCACAATGAAAAATCATGATCCTGTAATATTAAAATATTATTGTGTCAATTACTTGTCTCATGATATCAAAATAATTGCAAGGTAGGAATGTGTCATCCTTGCTAATTATTCTTTCTTGATTTTCTAAAGTTTAACTATGATATGATTAACATATAATCATATTGCATGCCCATAATACAAACTTTATCAAGGGGCCAAGAGATATCATCATCTATAGCATGTATAGAGGACAATGGTATCTTGATGTCTATAGTTCCTCCGCACAAGTTATAAACATTGCAGTAACTGTCTATATAACTCATAGTTAAAGTGAGCGTTGGACAGTACCAACGATGTATATTTCTCATATAGGAAATATAAGCATCTCAACCCTAGAATTCATGACACAAATGAAATATCAATAACATGTAACACAATCCATGTGATATTTCATTTTGGGTCTGTCTGGTGCTATACATCCCGATATATACACTTGTGTGATTAGCATTGACAACTCTTTGTCATATGATCTGTAGAATGTGATCATCATCTAATCTGACACACTGATCTTATATTGGTCAATTAGTGTTCTTTGCTAATTACTAAGATCAAAGACTTTTAAGAGTAATTATATTTATTTCATTGATGGAATTCTACAATCCAGGTCATCAACCCAGATAATCCACAAAATATAATAACTCAAGGAACAAAATGATATAATCATTCACTAATAAACTAAATAATCAATCATATGATTTGGATCTAGGACACCAACACTAACAATCTCCCACTTGAACTAGAGCCAATCATATTAACTCTAAACAAGTAAAGAGTACATATCATCACATGAATGTAAACTCAAAACCAGTCACTCATATGCCTAATACCCATCGAAGAGGCATGTATCAAGTGTTAGCCTGGCCTAGAGGCCTTGTTAGTGGATCAGATGTGTTCGCTTCTGTGTCACCCTACAAACCTTAATATCTCCACGATTGTTAATCTCGCAGATGAGATGATATCGTCGTAGAACATGCTTGACTTTTGGTGTGATCTTGGCTCCTTTGCCTTTGTAATTGCTCCATTGTTGTCACAATAGAGCTCAATCAGACCTTCAGCACTGGGCACCACACCAAGCTCAGAGATAAACTTCTTAATCCAACATACTTCTTTTGCTGCTTTTGAGGCAGCAATGTATTCAGCCTCAGTGGTTGAATCAGCTGTGGTTTCCTGCTTGGAACTTTTCCAGCTTACAGCACCACCATTGAGGATAAATACATATCCTGATTATGATCGAGAATCATCAGAATCAGATTGGAAACTAGCATCAGTGTAACCCTTTACAACTAGCTCAGTTTCTCCTCCGTACACAAGGAAGCTCTCTTTTGTCCTTCTCAGATATTTAAGGATACTCTTCACTGCTCCCCAATGAGTCATGCCGAGATTTTCCTGATATCTACTTGTTATGCTTAAAGCATAAGAAATATCAGGACGAGTGCATATCACAGCATACATGATGGAACCTATGGCGTAAGCATACGGTATCCTACTCATGCCCTCTAGCTCACCAGGTGTTGAAGGACACTGGGTCTTGCTAAGGTGAACGCCATGTGACATAGGCAAGAACCCACGCTTGGAGTTCTCCATGCTAAACATCTTTAGCACCTTATCAATATATGTGCTTTGACTTAGTCCAATAAGTTTCTTGGATCTATCTCTATAGATTCTAATTCCAAGCACATAAGCAGCCTCGTCCAAATCTTTCACTGAGAACACCTTCATCAATGAAGACTTGACATATCTCATAAGGGAGATGTCATTCTCAATGATAACTATGTCATCTACATACAAGACTAGGAATATAATTTAGCTCCCACTCACTTTCTTACATACACAAGGTTATTCATCGCACTTGACAAAATCAAACTCTTTGATCTCTTTGTCAAAGCGAATATTACAACTCCTTGATGCTTGCTTCAATCCATATATGGATCGTTGAAGCTTGCATACCTTTTCAGCATTGTTTGGATCTACAAAACCCATAGGTTGTGTCATATACACAAGCTCTTCTAGATCACCATTTAGAAAAGCGGTTTTGACATCCATTTGTCATATTTCATAGTCATAAAATGTGGCTAATGCTAAAAGAATCCTGATAGACTTAAACATAGCAACAGGTGAGAAAGTCTCGTCATAATCAACTCCATGAATTTGACGATAATTTTTCGCAACCAGTCGTGCTTTGTATACAGTCAAGTTTCCATCCATGTCAGTCTTTCTCTTAAAGACCCACTTGTTCTCAATGGGTTTGACCCCTTGAGGTGGATCAACCAAGTCCCATACATGGTTATCATACATGGATTTTATCTCAGTTTTCATGGTTTCTAGCCATTCATTGGAGTCGGGCCTATCCATCGCTTCATTATAGGTCATGAGATCTTCGGTATCCAATACCGTCATCTCATGAAGACCCATGTACCTCACAGATGCATGGACTATCCTTGAGGATCTTCGTAGGACGGGCTCCGTAGCCTCTTTAACGAGGTTCTTCCACATGCTCTTGTGGAACGATCTCTTCTACAGGCTGCGCCTCTGAAGTTTGAGGTAAAGGTTGAACTTCTTCCTCAACTAATTGAGGTATGAGTCCTCCATTCTCCCACTAGCCTCAGTATCTACCATTGAAGGTTCATGGTCGCTCTCTTGAAATTCTTCAAGAGATATTTCATTCTCATTATTACTTCTTGAGAGAAACTCTTTCTCTAAGAATGACCGCATGCCGAGCAACAACAACTTTGTTCTCGGATGGATAATAGAAGTAATATCCTCGAGTTTCTTTAGGATAACCTATAAAGTAACACTTGTCTGATTTTGGTTCAAGCTTGTCAGATATCAACCTCTTGACATATGACTGACATCCCCAAATTTTAAGAAAAGACAAGTTTGGAATCTTTCCAACCCATATCTCATATGGTGTCTTCTCAATAGACTTTGATGGAACCCTGTTTATAACAAAAGCGGCGGTTTCAAGAGCATAGTCCCAAAGTTTTAATGGCATATTAGTTCGATTCATCATGGAATAAACCATATCTAGCAAAGTTATGTTCCTCATTTTGGATACGCCATTCCATTGTGGCATTTCTAGAGGTGTGAGTTGTGAAACAATTCCACACTCTCTATTATAAGCTTGGAGCTGCTGACTCAAGTACTTGTCTCCTCGATCAGATCGAAAGACTTTAATCTTCTTACTAAGTTGGTTCCCAACTTCATTTTTGAATTATTTGAACTTTTCAAAAGACTCAGATTTGTGCTTCATTAAGTAGACAACCCGTATCTACTTAAATCATCAGTAAATGTGATGAAGTATTTAAAACCTCCTCTAGCACAAGTGCTCATAGGACCACATACATCACTATGTATAAGACCTAATAAGTCACTTGCCCTCTCACCTTGACCGGTGAAAGGTGCTTTGGTCATCTTACCAACCAAACAATATTTGCATGTGTCCATTGAATCCAAATCAATGTCACCAAGAAGTCTTACTTCTTGTAATTTTTAATGCGACTCTCGTTTATATGACCTAAGCGGTGATGCCACATTTGAGTTATACTCTCATGTGTAGACTTGAGTCGTTTGTTATTGATGTTATATAGAGACTTTTCTAAATCAAGTAGGTATAAACCATTTCTCAAAATGGAAGAACCATAAAACACACCATCTCTATAAATAGAACAACATTTATCCTTTATTATAAAATTATAACCATCATTATCTAAACAAGAAATAGAGATAATGTTTCTTGAAATAGAAGGTATAAAATAAACTACATCTAGTTTAAGTACCAGTCCATCGGGCAAAAACAACTCAACGCACCCAACGGCTATGGATGCAACACTTGCCTCATTGCCTACGCGTAGTTGTACTTCGCCCTTATTCAGCGTCCTCATCTCACTTAGTGCCTGCACATTTCCACAATTGTGAGCACACGATCTGGTATCCAATACCCAATCGATAAGAGAGGTTGCTAAATTAATTTCAATAACAAATATACCTAATGTGGTTGGAACACTTCCAGCTTTCTTGTCCTCATGGAATTTGGAACATTTCCTCTTCCAATGGCCATTGCCATGACAATAAAAACATTCCGCATCACTGGCAACCTTTGCCTTCTTTGCCTGGGATTGACTCTGAGTCACCACTCGAGTCTTTCCCTTGCATTTGCCTTATTGGCCTTGCGCCTTTTCTTGTTGTTTCCTCTAGACTTCGCCTATCCTTGAAACACCTTTAAGATTAATGAAGAACAATTCTTCATATCAGTCTCATTTTAGAAATAAGAAGGTCCAAAACGTATTCTCTACGCTCATGCTTGAGAACGATTCTCAAGTTGTGGTCCCAATCAATGAAATTTGTCCCATCATCGCAGAGACGTTCCTTTTCAAGGAGAGAACGGAGAAAAGAGTTTTGTGAATTTGAAGAAGTCATGTTCTACGATATTAAAGGTTTGATTTTAGTATATGTATTAGTTTTACTAAACATTTTAATAAAACTCCCACTACAAAATAAATTAGTCCCTATTTGTAGTAGGACCGAAATCCATATTTTGCCAAGCCTTAAGCCAGCGTCGGCATGAAACTTAAGACTTAGTTATTTTAGGTAAGCAACTTTTTGCTAATTACATTCACATGTAACTTTCGGCTCACTAGTGTATCCTCATACGCTAGTAATCCTTTCCCAAGATCCTAAACGGTTTAGGTCTCTTGTTAAGCCAACCACACTTTATTTGGTTCGACATGACGGTCATGCCCCACAATTCGTAAAGATTGAAAATGACGCTCACTTGGGTGAAGCTCGTCACTTAACGATCAATAGTTTGTTGTGGATAAAGTCGGGAGGAAATATTGCTTAATATTCTTTTGGGACTTTAATGTGACTTTTCCTTGGTGGTCATGTAAGCATACACCCATACTTAACCTATGACTCAATTATCACAAATAAATATCACATAATTAAATTCACAATATTGGCTGTGAGTTTTTTATGGTCTTGCGAAAACTTATTTCGCTTTGACTTGCTTCATATTCCATCTCCATGGTTGATGTTCCCCCATTAAATGTAATTTAAATTACCCTGATTCCTAATTAGAACTTTTCTAAATGAAATGAATATAAATTACATAAAATAATCCCACTATCTAATAGTTGGCATGCAAGCCACAAATGAATACATGATAGGCAAATTAACATTATTGCCTTTTAATTATATAATCAAATTAAATAATTATGGGGCACCAAAGGCCACTTACAATCAATCACATTCATTCACAAATTATAACACACAAGGCATTGAATCATGACCATACAAAACCCACTTTCCTACAAAATAGAGTTAGCACAAATACATACAACTCTTGTATGCATAAAATATTTGTCAATTAATTCTAAATTACTTACTCATTTCTCTGGATCTTATGCTTCTCCAAAATTAATTATGACATTTAAAATTAGATTATCACATAATTCCAACATGATTACATATAGATTCATTAATTTCATGAAAAACACAAGTTACGAATATCATTAATTAATCTAGATTTTCAAGGATGCTTTTTAAAATTATTTGACCCTCAAATATCTTCCATAAGGTCATCAACAAGAACCCTATGAAGAATATATATATGAGGTATAAATATTTATCACATAAATAATTTTTCAAATAATTTTCTAAAGCATATCCAAAAATCTATTTTCTTGCTGTCCCTATTTTGGATCATTAATTAAGTATATCTAAATTATCCAAAAATTACAAAATTTTATTTGTAGCTTCATAATACAGTATTATAACTCCAGAAAAAATTTCGTGACAAAAATCATAACAGGTTAGGAGTAATTACAAAAACATTGCATAAATGTCACAGTTCCAGCAAACCGAAAACTGGAGACCCACGTTTTTGTTAATTTTTGTTCAACCAGATCTACTTTATTTTAACTGTTAAAATAAAATTTTCTGATTATTAGACATACTAAAGTAATATCTAAAAATATTTGTCACTATGATTTCTTCAAAAGAATTCATAAAAAAAAATATTTTGTCCAAAAGTTTCAGCACAGAAAATTTCAGAGAAGCATTCACAAGAGATTATGACTTAAGTAATTAATTAATCAACTAATTAGACAAAATTATTGTTCTAAAACACTTATAACAGCACTAGCTCTGATACCAATTGAAAGTTTTGATGCTTCGAAAGCAAGGAATAAAACAAAAATTTTATTCATCTCAAAACAAATGATTTAGCTATTATAAGTGTAAAGACAATATTTATTGGCCTAAATAATAAGGAAATAATATTATACCTTATGATTTGATCTCCAAATCAAATCGAGTAGGGTTGTCTAGTTTAACAACTTCTTATTCCCTATGCCTTGTTTCGTTGATTGTGCTTAGCTCGTCAATCGTCGATACTTCTTAGTTATCCACCGAAAGATTAAATAAACACTTGTATCTCTAAGGCTAGTAAGAGAACAACAAGTGGTACCTTAATCCTAGTTTCAAAACCTTCTTCAAAATTTCAGAAATTTTAATGGAGTTTTTGTCTCAACACATGAGAGAAAAATTGGGAGAGAGAGACACACAAATTTCAGCCAAGAAGTTCTAAGCTGAAATTCTGACCTTTGGGTATTAAATCTGTCATAAATCTCTGTAGGTAACTCCAAACGACATGAAACTTGAACCATTGGATTCTAGACTCAAAGGGCTTCAATTTGGATAGGTCATACGTTCAGAATGGTTGAGGTTTGCCCTTTCACAATCCTGTTTAAAGTTACCTCAAAAAACTGTCCAAAAGTTTCTCTCCTCTTTGATGGAAATTGATTAGGTTTAATGATATACTTCAATACTCCTTTAATTATATCATTATTAATCAATTATTTCCAGCAATTTTATGGCCTATATTTGGGCTTTGGGCTTAAACATATTAATCATATTAATATTTAATTAAGTCCACAATCCCATATATTAAAAGTCCAACATATAAATTAATATCTAATGTTAATTTATATGCATCTCTCATGTGTCAAAAGTCATTTAAAATATGTCACACGTACTTTAAATATTACTAGGATTATTTTACAATATTTTCTTTTAATCTTTCATATGGTGTGACCCTCTGGGATCCCATCATTATGGCAATGAAACTAAATATTTTAATTTCATAAATCAATGATACAACTAGCCATGGTATATTGATTACCCAAATGATGTAGATGAAAAAGCACAATGAAAAATCATGATCCTGTAATATTAAAATATTATTGTGTCAATTCCTTGTCTCATGATATCAAAATAATTGCAAGGTAGGAATGTATCATCCTTGCTAATTATTCTTTCTTGATTTTCTAAAGTTTAACTATGATATGATTAACATATAATCATATTGCATGCCCATAATACAAACTTTATCAAGGGGCCCAGAGATATCATCATCTATTTCATGTATAGAGGACAATGGTATCTTGATGTGTATAGTTCCTCCACACAAGTTATAAACATTGCAGTAACTGTCTATATAACTCATAGTTAAAGTGAGCGTTGGACATTACCAACGATGTATATTTCTCATATAGGAAATATAAGCATCTCAACCCTAGAATTCATGACACAAATGAAATATCAATGACACGTAACACAATCCATGTGATATTTCATTTTGGGTCTGTCTAGTGTTATACATCCCGATGTATACACCTGTGTGATTAGCATTGACAACTCTTTGTCATATGATCTGTAGAATGTGATCATCATCTAATCCGACACACTGATCTTATATTGGTCAATTAGTGTTCTTTGCTAATTACCAAGATCAAAGACTTTTAAGAGTAATTATATTTATTTCATTGATGGAATTATACAATCCAGGTCATCAATCCAGATAATCCACAAAATATAATAACTCAATGAACAAAATGATATAATCATTCACTAATAAACAAAATAATCAATCATATGATTTGGATCTAGGACACCAACACTAACAGAACCATCGTTGGTATGTGGTCACCATTGGTTCATTCCCCGGCCATTTTTTCATGACATAAATCTCTTCACCACTATTCTCTAAACCAAGAATTTGCGCAAGAGAATCCAAGGTAAGGACAATTTCTACACCACCTAAGTAAGCAATTAAAGTATGGCATTCTTCACCCAATTACAGATTAGCGTAGAATGCTTGTACCAATACCTTGTTCTACGACTTGTTGCACTCAAGTAGGTTCCTCCAATTCTAGCGGTTGATGTAGGCTTCGATCAAGTTACCCTTCCATGTCGGAAGCGAGCCATGCCTCTTGTAGTAATAGCATGTCACAATGGCCTGCTTTTTCGTCCCCATTTAGTTGACGTAAGCGTTGTCGTCACAAAAAAGGTACTGATTACCCATGACGACCTTCATATTTGGTTTGAGAATGTTTGGGCTAGGGTTGGAAGGAGAAGTGGGATGGTGGTTTTTGGGTTTGGCTCGGGTATAGGAGGGAGTCCAAGAAGATCAGTGAGTGGGAAACCGTCGAAGTCACAGTCTTGGGTTTCGGCAGCGCTACTTAAGGCACCCTTGTGGCATGACATGAGATTTTTGAGTTTTGAAACCATGGCTAGGGTTTGGTGAATGGTGAGATAGAGAGGGTTTCGGTGGATTTTGAGTAGAGAAATGAGAAGAGAGAGTGAAGGAGAGGTGGAACGTAACGTAGAAGGAATTTGAGTTTAATGGAGAGCTGTGTTGCACGAGTGCGGGTGTGCGTATCGTATCCGATACAGTGCGGGTGCGGCGATACGGCAATTTTAAAAAATCGCGGATACGGGTGCGGATATATATATATAATAAAAAATTATATTATATATTAAAATGCTTGAAAATTGTTTTTCTATTCAACTTTTTTTAATATATATTGATACTTATGAAATAACAAAAAAAATATAAGCATTTGATTAAACACTTTCTTGACAAAAGAGTTCATGTTATATCGAAAATAATACTATACAAATTACGTGGCGTGATTAATATTATATAATATACACAATTGCTTATTTAATATTACTAAAAAACTTAATTCGTATCCAAAACGTATCTTGACCGAATTCGTCGGTCAAATAATATAAAATAATCGAATACGCCACGTGGCGTATCCGATACGCACCCGCACCGTATCCAAGGCATATCCGTATCCGAGCTGTATCCGATATGCATACGGCTAGGAGAATGAAGTATCCTAGTAACATAGATGGAGAGTAAAGGAAGTATTTTGGGAGAGAAAATGGTGGTTTTGGAGGGGTGCCACAGGTTTGAGAAGGAAGGGAAAGAAGTTGTTTGGGGAAGAAGATAGGTGGAGGAGAGAGAGGGTCGAATTTTAAAAAAATTCAATTCTGGGAGTCTAGCGTTATAATGCTAGATCTGGCGTTATAACACTATGGTTGAGCAGAGCGTGTGTAATTCAAGTTGGCATTATAACGTCAAAACTGGGCATTTCTTGCAGAATTGTTGTCCCTGAGATCTGCGATAGCGTTATAACGCCTGATGATCAAGCGTTATAACGCCAAAACTGGAAGATTTTGGCTGAAAAGCTAAGTTCCCGAGAATCTGGATGACGTTCTAACATCCATGGTGGCGTTATAACGGTAGAGGCTGCTGAGATCAGATTGTTTAGCCAAATTCAAGTGGACTTTGGTATTTGCTTGCTATGCTTTTGGACAAGATCTTTGCATTCTAATTTGGGGCTTAGACAATTAAGTTCTAACATTTCCAATTTGAATCTAAGTTCACAATGTTGTTGCGTATTGAGTAGTTTTGTAAGATATCGAGAATTTGATTGTTTGTATCAACATGTGTGAGTTCAATATCACCCTTTTCTATATGATCTCAAATAAAATGATGTCGTATTTCTATGTGCTTGTTCTAGAGTGGAAAACCGGGTTTTTGGACATCAACATGGCACTAGTTCTGTCACACCTAATTAAAACTTTGCGGAAGCGTAAATTGTAGTCATTTAAGGTTTGTATCATCCACATATATTTTGCTAAGCTTTTCTTAAATCAATGATGTCGTTTTGACTTGGGTAGATTAAATTTTGTTGAATTTTCATAATATACAAATCGAGTTACTCACTTTATGATGGTTGAGGTAATAAAAATACAATATAGATACAAGAACAACTAAACTATTTAATTTCAATGTTTTATATTGAATTCAACCCCCCTAAATATATGATGTGTACGCATTGGGGTATAGTTTTTTTTTATTAAGGTTACTAAAATTTTGTTTTAGGAACCCAAACAACGTTTAAGTTGTTGTTTGGTTTTCTAAAGTTACATTCTAAAGAGATGTGACCCATCTTACAACAATAATTACAAAAAGCACGTATAGGATTGTCTTCATGTTGTTTTGCAAAACGGATTTGAAAATCTAATCTTAAATCTTTAATTTGACTCTTTGGTTGATAAATGTAGTTAAAGTTTTGTTTATGCATGTTTGAATTATTTGATTGTTGATGAACAACTCTAGGTTTATCATTGAATTGAGTGCTAAATTTTGCAAGATTCTTACTTTTTGGTTCATACCTCCAACCGGTTGATTCCCTATGATAAACATTATTGGACCAAGAAGAATTGAAGTATTTAGAGACCGGTTTAGGTTTAGCAAAATCTTTATTATTAAAACAATATCTAAAGGCATAATTAGGTACATTTTTACCATGTTGGAATTTTGTGTTCTTACCCCCTTTGAGTTTGTACTTGTTTACCCTTTTCTTTCACACTTCGAGAGTCGTTAGATGTTGACGGAGTCAAATTATTTTTATAACCTAAACCCAATTTGTCGTGTGGCTTTTGTCCTTCATATAATTTACTCAAATCAAACTTAATATTATTCATGGATCCATTATTGGATTTTAGGGCATCATTCAGGACTTAGTCATTTTTGGGACATATTCACATCATAGCATTATAATGCTTAAGATGGCGTTATAACGCACTAATCTGGTTGGATTATAACGCTACTAATCAGAATCAATTTTTTAATCAATTAAAATTTATTTTGATAAACTTGAATAATATTTAAGCTGTAATCTTGATGTCTTGACCACTGGTTCTTCTTTTATTTATTTTTAAATCCATTTTAAGATAATTCTGCAATCTAGCATTATAACGCCAAAGTTGGCGTTATAACGCTAAGCCTGAGAGGTCTCAAGACTTAGTCAATTTCTGGTACAATTGCTTCTCTTAGCGTTATAACGCCAAAGATGGCGCTATAACAGGTTAATCTGGTTGGATGCATATACTACTAATCAAAACCCAATCTTTGATCAACTAAATTTTATTTTGATAAACCTAAATGATATTTAAGTTGTATTCTTGATGTTTTAATCACTTGTTCTTTCTCAATTTATTTTTGCATCCATTTTAAAACAATTATGTGTTCTAGAATTATAACGCCAATGTTGACATTATAATGCTAAGACTTAGAAGTCTCAGGACTTAGCCAATTTGGTGTTTTCTTGCACTCTAGCATTATAACGCCAAGGGTGGCGTTATAACGGGTTTTGCTGGATGGTTTAGCATGCTACTAATCAGATCCCAATCTTTTATTAGCTTAAGTACATTTTGATAAACCTAAGCCTTATCTAAGATGTAATCTTGAAGATTTGAGCGTTAATTCTTCCTTGATTTGATCTTGCGGCCATTTTAAAATTCCATCAACAACGTGCAATGTTTCTTCACAAAAACACATGTATTGTGAAGTTTAAGGGTGCGTTTGGCTCATGTCGTGATTAGTGCAAAAATAGTGTTATCTAGATTAGTGGTTGAAATAGTGGTTACTTTTTGCTATCTAGGTTAGTGCAAAAGTAGTGCTAATTTTGTGCTATCTAGGTTAGTGAAATGTTGTTTGTATTGCATATTTGGAGTAGTGATGGTGAGAATTAGTAAAATAATAAATTATTTTAGTTTTCTAACGAATAATAATAACAAAATAATAAAATATTGATATCAATTTATAATATAATAATAATACAATAATAATAAAATGATAATAATATAATAATAATAACACAAATGACAATAATACAAAATAAAAAAGTAAAAAAATATAATAAAATAATAATAATGATAATAAAAAATAAAAATAAAATAATGACAATAATAATAATAATGACAATTACAATAATAATATAAAAATAATAATAACAATTATAAAAAAAAATAATGATAATATAATAATTATAATGACAATGTAATAATGAATAAATAATTATAATGGCAATAATGATAATATAATAATAATATCAAATAATATAATAATAATATAATAATTATAATGATAAATAATAATATAATAATAAATAATAATTATAATAACAATAATAATAATAAATATAATAATAAATAATATAATATAATAATAAATAATAAATAATGACAATAAATAATAATAATAAAAATAATAATAATAAATAATATAATGATAATGATAATGATAAATAAAATAATTAATGATAATATAATAATTATAATGATGATGATAATAATTAAATAATAATACTAATAATAATAATTATTATAATGATATTGGTAATAATTAGAAATAAATAAATAATTTAACGATGGTAATGATAATATATAATATAATAATACTGATAGTAATAATAATAATAATAATAATAATAATAATAATAATAATAATAATAATAATAATAATAATAATAAATAATTTTTGTTATCCTTACAACAACTAACCTTGCAAACCCAACCAATTGACGGGTTAGTGAATTAGCAACTATTTGGCACTAACCCAAAATAGCTAAAAGATGTTTGGATCGTTTGAAGTTTAAAATAACAGCTATTCTCGGGTTTGTGCTAACTACGGGTGCATAACGTTCAGAACGACCACGGAAATGTGCTGTTCCGTTAACTATTGCGTTTAAAGGACGAAAAATTAATTTGTTTCGTTGATCGTTGGATTAAGCTAAAGAAATCATATTTATTTGCGTTGATCGTTCAGTTTTACTAAACGATCAGAACGACTTTAACCGTTCAAATTTTGTACCCGTTCAGTTCCATTTTCTAGCCCCTGTTTTTACAGTCTTACCATTTTAAGAAAAATGTTTAGAAATATAAACATTCAGAAACACTGATAAAACATTACAAACCAAAATTCAACCCAATAACCAATCAAATTATATAAATATAACATTGATAACATTAAAATGCAACATCAAAATACCTTGAAACATTACAAAACAAAGTTCAACCCAAAAACCAACTGCAACATTACTAGACATAAAACCAACCAAAGTTCAACAGATTACATATGTAACATCAAAATGCCTTGAAACATTACAACATACTCAAAAAATACTAAAGACCTTGGGTCCTTAATCTCAATTGTCAACCCAGATCTCATCTCTTTTCTCAGATTTACCTATCTCAGCCAAATGGCTAAAGATGAAATTTTAAAAACATTTAAACACATTTATCATCAATGAAAGTCATCGTTGAGATCTGAGGAGCCAAAGAGATTATTTACTCTAGGCTTTAGTATTCCACAAGGCAACAGACGCAATCACACAAATATATAAATACTTAAAGAGTAGTACTGACACTGTTACTCGTACACAACAAACTCTCCACTGCCACAAACACCATCTTGTGTCATTTCATCATCGGGCCATAACGGTTCCCCAATTTATGAACCTGCTTGTGCACATTCAGATATAAATACATTAATACAATAGCATAGTCTAAACATCTACATTAATACAAAGGTTAAAGAAAGTATAAGAGAAAGAATGTTTCAGTACCGACAACCCCTGCACGTAACCAATCTTGAGTACAAACCAGAACCTCAATAGTTTGATCACTTAGAGAACTCTTAACTGGGCTTAGGGTTCTCCCACTGATGCTGAAAGTTGATTTAGATGCAACTGTGGAAATTGGGACATCAAGGATGTCCCTCGTCAGGCGAGAAAGGACTGGATACTTTGGTACCTTCAACTTCCACCACCCAAGGGCATCAAACTCATCATCTAGGCTTGCTGCATCAAGAACATCAGCAAGGTAGTCTTCTAGCTCTGTTCTGATGGATTCAGAAATCTTCTTAACACGCATGAAGTCCTTCAAACCAGCTCTGGCATCACTATCCAGAGCTGGTGCACTAGCTGGTTTCCTGCCAACAGTTGTAGCATAAGAGTTGTTATTTATTTTTAGCAAGGTAGTTGAATGATTAGCACAAGAGAAGTCAATACCTTGATGGTTGTGATGAGCTTGGACCTTGGTTATGTACTTGCCTTGAGTGTGCTTCACAATATTCATTGAACAAGGCACTTATACAAGTCTTCAAACTCTCAATAAACCCTGCACACTCCTCTGGATACATTTGCTGTACATAATACTCAACTACAACAAACTTGCAACGAGGATCAAGCACACAAGAAATTGCCAATAGAGTGTTGCTAATGTTCCAGTACTTGTCCCATTTGAGGAACATTTCTCTACTCATCTCAACAACAAAAGGATAGTGGCTGACACACATTTTTTTTATAACTAGATACACCTCACAAAACTCAGGAAATAACCTGTTGAATTGCCAGCAGCCAGTAATCTCTGCAGAGCATCAAGTTTTCTCCTTAGGGCCTTGGAGATTAACTTGCATCCCTTGTAAATGTGATGCTTCAAGGAGCTAGTGCTCCTTTGATTACCCATAGTATAGTCCTTCCCACAGTATTTGCAGTTAGCAACATAGCTACCATCAGGTTGGGTTTCTCCTCTTTCAAAATGGTTCCAGACCTCAGAGGTTAAGGTTTCCCTTAATTTTCTCTTTTTGGTGGGCTCATCAGCTGCTGCTGGATCACCACCAAGACCTTGAGGGGCACCGATTTCTAGCCTTTGGATTTCCTCTGGTGTTTCTAAGTTTAATCCTAACCCCATACTAAAACAGACAAGCAACAAGCATGCTCACTTAACTAGCATGATAAGCACAGTTCAAGCATAAACAAACACATTTCAAGCATAACAAGCACAGTTCCAGCAAGGTAAACCTCACTTAACTGGCATAAGCAAGCACAAGAACAGTTCACACAGATCAAGCAGTGCACAATTCAAGTTAACAAGCACAAGCACAGTTCACGGATCAAGCAGTGCACAATTCAAGTTAACAAGCACAAGCACAATTCCAGCAAGGTTAACCTCACTTAACTGGCATAAACAAGCACAGTTCACAGAACAAGTAGTGCACAATTCATGTTAACAAGCACAAGCACAACTCACAGATTAAGCAATGCACATTTCAAGTTAACAAGCACAAGCATAGTTCATAGATCAAGCTTACTCATCATCAGACAAATCTGGTTCCGAGACCCGAATTGCCCTTTTTGAACCAGCCATCATGCCACACTTCTTGATTCCTCCCTCTCTTCTCTTTATTTCTTATTGTCTCTCTTTTGTCTTGGTTCTCCTCTTTTACTCTTTGCCTTTTCTCTTTCTCTACAGCTAAAATGAACCTCTGTATCAATATATATCTATATAAGCAAGGAATACCACGAATCATGATTACCTGGTGCTTGAGATGCCTGGAAAAATGATTTGTCACCGGTCTCACAGTTTAGATCATACTAAAAATTTGGTTAGGGACTTAGGGTCTTTGTCTCTTAGAGAGCATAGCATCGTGTAGATCGTACTAGAAACTTGGTTAAGATCGAAAAACCAGGCACCGACAACACAACAGGAAATCATGATAAAATCTAGGGTTTACAGTGAGCAATCATGAATTCGAGGGTTGCTGACAGCAACGACTGCATGACAGAGTTCTCAGACAGCGTGCGAGAGAGAGATCAGGTTTTGAGTATGCAGAGAGAGAGGATTAAGAGCGGCGAAAGAGAGGATCAAGAGCAGAGCGGCGAGAGATGGGATCAAGAGCGACGAAATGACCAAAAGGAAGAAGATAGGGTTTGCTTTTGTCGACAACCCTAGATATTTCCGCCTTTTCATCTTCTCTGCAATAAGAAAAATAGTAGCCTCACGAAATAACGATTTACACAGTCACGAAATAGACTCGTGGCGTATTTCGTTCCGTCAAATGGACGAAATTTCAGATTGTTGCACCGACTGTTGCGTTTCCAACGAAAAAAAATTTGCTTCCTCGTGACCGTTCAATTTCGAACGAAACAGAACGATCGGACGCTGTTGCGTTTGCATCCCTAGTGCTAACCCAAAGTGATCCAAACGCACCCTAAAATTGTTTTGCAAATCAACAAATTTAAAAAATTGTTTGATGTAACAAATTTCTTCATGAAGAATGGATCCACAAACCACAATTATTATAGGCAGGCCTAGAGCCCAAAAGTGAGAAGACTAACCGCCTAACTCAAAAGGAAAGATCGAATATCTCCGAGCACAAAATTAAGTTATCTCTGCTGCATCTATATCATGTAGCGAGTGACTGAGAAGTTCGGAATGACAACCTGCATAAGGAACAAAACTACAAAAGATTACCGAGTTAAACACGGTATAATACAGAGAACTCGACACAGAGGGAAAGTATAAACCATCTAACCGTCCGCTCAATCTAGGTATGCAATCCAGACCGTTCGTTTAGGCGGGAACTTACAAAAACCACAATCTTTCCCTCCCCGCTCACTTTTGTCAGGTCGTCTTTTCTACTTCCAATTTCTAAATCCAAATCCCAAAATCTAATCGCCATTAATGGCTCCCAGAAAGCGCACTTCTTCGTCAAAAAAGACTAGCCAGAGCAACCAGCCTTCAGAACCAGCCAAGTTCGGGATCCAGCATTTTTTCGAGCGCCACCACTCCCAGACCTCTGGCGCCACTCAAAACCCTAAACCCAACTCGACCTCTGATGTTCAGTCTAGCCCAAAATCTAAGTCAGACCCAACAAGTCCTGATCCTGTACCTCGTCCAGCCGAGTTGAAGATAGACGATAGTTTCTCTGAAATCTCGCCGGAGGCCTCTAAAAAACCTCCTATCAAAAGATTCAAGTTTTCCCCTGGCATGGTTAGTTTATCACTGCCCTTAAAACGGTTTTCGGTGTTTCTATTTTCGCGAAACTAGACTTTGATGAATGGCATACCAATGTTGAATTTTTAGGAAGACTATTTTCAGAGTTCTGTCAAACTTTCTTGATTAAGCTTGTAGTTAAGTCTTGAACATTTTTTAACTATCCAAGAGTAACCATGCAGCTTGTTAACAGCAGAACATTACACTTACCCACTTATTCTTCGTCTAGGTTATCTACAGTTTTGGCTGGTTAAGCTTTACAGTGTCGATGGTAGATAGTAAAAGCTAGTTTCTTGAATCTGTAATCAGAGGGAGGGTAAGTTTAATGACAGAGGATGAAGACCCATGTTACCTTCATGGAGATTCAACTTTTAGATTCTGAACAGGCTCTGAAAGGAAATAGGGAGATTTTTTTTTATAAATTTGAAGGAGCACTGAATCTAGTTTGAAATTTAGAACTTTCCATGACTTTTGATTTATTTCTCGGTTTGTTAGGGGTTATGCTTTACGCTCCTAGGAAAATTTTCTATTTTGTGTTATTCAATATTTTTCCAATTATTTCAGATAATTAAACAAAGCCAGGATGATGGTGGGGATGCAATCACATGGAAAGTGTCTCCTGTGAATGAACGGTTGCGATCACTGGCCTCAAAGCACCTTCCCAGAACCACAAGGATCTTTGCAGAAGCCTCTGGAATAAGTGGCTCTATACTTCAGCCATGCTCAGAGACTGTAAGTGTTCTCCTTAAAATCAATCCTCAGTAGTTGGTTCCACTTTTCTCCTTTAATTTTATGTTCTACCTTGAATCTGATATGCTTCTGATAACTGTGAACTGTCCTTTTTGTTACAGTTTTACAAGAAATAATTTTTGGTCAATCTGAAGTTGTAAACAGTACCAGCGGATAAACAAAATGATAAGGAAAGGAATCAAGAATAATGAGCCTCTGAAAAGCACAAATCCGTCCTATCTTTTAATCTTTCATTATCTTATTCAATTTGTGCTCACTTATATAACAAGTGCACACTAGAAAGAAACTGAGCAATATGCTATATTTATAACTTCAGCTTATTAACAAATAATGATTTACAGATACTTGATGACAAATACAAAAGATGTTTGTTATATTGTATTTGCAAATATGGTAAAAAAATGGGCTGAATTTTCAGAAGTTCAGGAAATCAATAGTTTTGGCTTATCTTCACTCTCTATAACAGGAATCCCCATGTTCTTTTACCATGGGAAAGCTCAAATCTTGGCTGTCTCCAAAGCCCGATCAAAAGAATGGTGAAGATTTAAAAGAGTCGCAGAGCCCATTCCGAACCCCACCTTCTCTTCCATACAGTTCTATTGCAGTTAGTAATGTAGGTTTTGCTTCATTTACATTAGCCTTTGTTTTCTTGTCTATTTTCTGTTATTGCACGTTAACCATTTAATGTTCTCCTTTCTAATGGTCTAACACAGTTGAATCACAATACAAATGGAGGATCTGATCAGTCTGATCTGGGGGAGAATCAAAAGGTTTAGAATCTAACTCTCCTAGGTCAAGTAAAATCAAGCCAAAATTTTCTTTGTTCAACCACTAAATATATGCATGAAAAATCAATTGCACTCGGTACCTGTACATCTTACATTTCAGGATCTCATGATGCTGCTAGATCAAGTAAAGGATGCTATTGTTGAAGGAGAAGAAGAAGTGGAAGCATCTGACACTCTGACATGTTCTCTAAATCATGATTTTGTTCAAGAAAAGACAAACAACAAAGCTGCAAATTCACTAACTAGCTTATTAAAAGAGAAGCCAGTTCATAGTTCACCTTGTGAAACTTACCTTGTATTGGAGGTTTGTTTTTCAGCATTTAGTAATCCTTAGTTTTCTTTTCTTCCTTTGTTTGTGCTTCCTAAGTTCCTCTGAACTTTATGATTTTCTCTTTTGCACAGGTCTCTGAGAAGCACCACGGAGAAGAATCTTCATGTGGACGCCATCCTTTAAAGGTTCCCTTCTGCATTATATTATTTTCCCAATTTTGATAAGTGGTAGGCTGGTAGCAAAGTCATTGCTTGAGGTTAGCTTTGCACCAAACTTTTCTCCGTTCAAATCCCAAGTGGGATAGTGGGATTATCCTGGAAATGAACCAACAGGCTAGATTTCGACATGACCAATTGGTTATATAGTAATTCACTGAAGTCTTCTTTGAATTACATTCCTTCAAATTGTGCAGATATTGCGGTTGTTGAATGAGCAGACCGGGACTGAGCGAGCTTTGTATTTATATGATGAATGGTTAGTTTCCCCTTCACAATGTATTTTTTTTTGTAAAGCATCTCAAATTTAACCTGTAATTTAAATAGGCAACACTTGAATTTTGGCCAGTGGGCCTAAGTTTGGATCATGCATACTTATACTGGTACCCACAAAAATGTTACTTGGTAAAATCTCCAGTACACTTATCTTATATAATACTCCCCAAACTATTCCTTTTTAGGCTTATGTAGTTGACTCCACTGAAACTTAAATTGTCCTCAACTCATCCAATTGACCTCATTTGACCTTTCACTTTGCAATCATACTTTGACAAATTGCACCCAGTTTAGCCCAAGTCATACCTAATGTAGCAATAGCCACCATGAATTATGTAACTAAACATAAATCAAGTAAAAGAAGAAAATGAACTACAATTCCAAAACAGATGGTGATGAGTTTCAGATCTTTATGGACATAGGAAGGTCGATTATCACAATGGCATCCATAAAAGGAAGAAGATGCTGGGGTTCATAGAAAATTACATTGAACCGAAAGAAAAGAAAAGTGAACCAAAGAAAAATATTGGAAGCGTCTTGTCAACCTGTGGTAACTAATCTGGCCTTTATATATACTGTGATGCTCAAACAAATCAAAATTGTCAACATGTGCTGCATATATTGTTGAAGGGGAGCTTTGGCGCAGCAGTAAAGCTGTCGCCTTGTGACCAGGAGGTCATGGTTCGAGTCGTGGAAACAGCCTCTTGCAGAAATGCAGGGAAAGGCTACGTATAGAGACCCCAAAGTGGTTCGACGCTTACTCAGACCCTACGCAAGCGGGAGCTACGTGCACCGGGCTACCCTTTGTTTGGTGCATATATAGTTCTCTTAATAAAAATATGCCCAACCATTGCTTAAATGCAATCAATAACAACCTTGAGGCTTATGCAGGTTCTATAGCATAGTAGCTCCTGGCGACACTGTAAATGTAATTGGAGAGTTCAATGACAAAGGCAAATGCATAGTAAACCGTACTAAAAATCTTGTAATACTGCATCCTGATGTCCTTATCTCCGGAACCAGGGTCAGTTTATCTTTCTTTTACCAATAACTATTGTATTACAGGATCATATATATAAACTTTCTCTAAATTATGTGCTGGTATTTATCAATACTTACAATGCATGGTTGTGTTATGTGGAGCTGAAAACTGCTATTAGTGAGTTTAGTTGCAGAAAAAAAGGAAAAAAAGCAACATCAATCAAATATTTGTACCACAATGATCCTTGCAAATATTTTGGTCGATAAGTCAGCCTATGTTTTTTTTACATAACCGGTTCCAAGTCCGGAGAGGAGGAGGGTTGTGATAGGCTTGGCGAGCCAACACAAAAATTCAGCCAATCTTACGAAAATGAAACCCATAATGAATTTCATTTCTAGCCTACCCCAACTTGTTTGGGCCAAAAGGTTTTGTAGTAGTTTTGTAGTAGGGACTTCATTCAGAATACTGCAGATCAAAACACAATTAAAGTAACCCCAAAACTAGGACAGCTTTTTGGCTTATTGATTTTCTGCTTTAATGATACATAAAAATTCAGCCAATCTTATGGAAATGAAACCCATAATGGATTTCATTTCTAGCCAACCCCAACTTGTTTGGGCCAAAAGGTTTTGTAGTAGGGACTTCATTCAGAATACTGCAGATCAAAACACAATTAAAGTAACCCCAAAACTAGGACAGCTTTTTGGCTTATTGATTTCTGCTTTAATGATTGTAGGTTGCTTCTAGCTTCACTTGCTCGAGAAGAGCAGTTCTGGATGAGAGATTGAAGATCGCAGAAAAGTCCATCAGTGCATTAATTGGAACCTTGCTTCATCAAATCTTTCAGGTTCTGTTCTAAGACGTGATTTCATAAGCTGATACCTGTGTGCAGTGCTGCAAATAATTTCAAATTTGACAGCATCTAATTTACAATGTAGTTTATTTTTTTCTACTGCTTTGCTCTATTTTTCTTGTTTGCTACAATATTGCTTGTTTACAATTGGTGCTCCCGCAACTGCATCCTGCATGCATCAAAAGTTTTGAGTGAAGTATTAGGGGCTTCAATGTTTCCTTTTTTTTGAATATGTGACTCTTTTTTATGCCTAATTAAAGAACTTCCCAAAATGGGCAGTGAGAACTAAAATAGATAGAAAGAAGAAGAATAGTTATCAATAACTAACTGGGATTTTGTATTTTTCTAGGAGGGACTTACCAAGAGAATGCCTTCAAGGCATTACTTGGAAGAACATGCTAGGCAAGTCCTCCAGAAAAATTTGGAGAGCCTGTATGCATGTGGAGGTATTACTTCCCTTCTTAAGTCTGGCCTATTTGTGACACTACTGGTAATGTGTATGTACAAAAATGCATACAAGAAAAGACAGAAGTGCATAAGAGAGACTTTATTGGCATTAACATAATACACGTTATTGAGAAGTAATAATTTTTTCTACAAATTTGTGATTGTTTTTTGTTATCCATCTAGAACTCATCAATCTTTGTGCAGCAAATGAAAAAGATGTCTTGTCATCGCTCATAGAAGTGATACCACGAATGTTAACATGGTTCACGTCCTTCACAAAGGTAGTTAAGTTACCTGGGATAGTATTACACCTTGATATTTGATTACAAAAAAGAATGTCTCTGACTGAGAAATGATTAAATAATTGGAAATTCTTCAGGATTCGGAGAATTCAACTGTTGATTTTGGTCAATTTGAAGAACCAAAGAGTGTTAGAGTTAATGAGGTATGTATGCTTCCAAGAAAATGTTTGTCACCAAAGAAATGGTAGAAAACAGAGTTGTTTTCGTTTTGATTCATTTATTTCTTTTAAGGTGATATTATTTGTCTTTGTGATGTCTTTCAGACTATAGAAATTGAAGAAATGGCTTGGGCCCCAAGGTATGGCCTAAAAGGGATGATTGATGCATCATTGAATGTTAGGATTCAATCAAGCAATGGTGTGTCACATGAAAGAATACTCCCTTTAGAATTTAAGACAGGAAAAGGAACCACTGGTCATGTAAGATATTCTTCTTTGTAACTTGAATTTTACTTCTATCCTTTTTGGTATTTTTCTGCTGGCTACTTTGACTGCATCACTGTCATAAACCTTTGAATGTTGAGTTTGATTTCTAAATTCTTATTGTCCTCTGCTCCTTCAATTGCTGGACATTAAAGTCAGCACAACCCTGGTTTTCTGTGCCATGTTGTGTTTACGATCTGCATGTACCTTTATTTTGACAAGGGGGACTGTTTTCACGTACACACTGACATGAATTTAAGCTACATCCAAGCAAAGTGCGGTCAGATTTAAATATTTTTGTTCTTTGCAGTCCGCTGCTGAGCATGCTGCCCAAGTGATATTATACACTCTTCTTATGTCTGAGAGGTAGGTCTCCGTGACTTTTTTATTTGATTCTTATATATTCTTTTCTCCTTCAGCATGCTCAAGCTTTTTAAATAATTTTTTCATCCTTTTATTGCACCTAGGTACTTCAAGAATAATATTGACATGGGCCTTCTCTACTATCTACACACAAACCAGACAGTAGTAAGTTCATTAATAATTAAGCTCAGCTTATTTGGGTGTCATAAAACTTAATTCAGAATTCTTTACTTTGGGTTTCTCTTTGAAGGGTATCAAGGTTCAGAGAACAGATTTGGTGGGGCTGATGATGCGAAGAAATGAGCTTGCATCTGAAATTTTGAAAGCTTCAACTTCACAGAACTTACCTCCGATGCTACAGGTTTTGTACTTTTCACTTGAACCACAACTATGTTATTTTACACAGGGTTACAGCTACATTTGAACTGAACTTGCATTTATCCTAGGGTGATGGCTACAACTGATGCACCTCACCTGCCCAGTAGATTAGCTACTTTAGGGTTTGACTGTTAATTGGTCAGTCGACTGGATCTTGATGTTAGTACTACCACACTTAATGTATCTCATATATGCTATTAAAAATCAGCAAGTACAGAATATAAAAAGTGAATACTGAAATAGAGCTGCATTTTGACAGTACATAAAATTTAGTTACTTATCAACATGTATTGACTAGTATTTAGGCCTAGACATATAGCACTAGTGTGGAATATCACTAGATGTCTGACATTACATGCAATGTGTTTCATAATGTTAATTATTTTTTTTCTTATTTTGTGTTATTTCACAGAGTCCAACAATTTGCACTGGGTGCCGCCATCTAAATGCCTGTGCAATATATCATAAGGTGCAATTCTCTTGTTATTTTTCTTTCAATTTATCCAGGTTCACAAGGTCTGTGATGCCAGCTTGATGGGCTGGACATGAATTAGTTGGCTACCAAATTATATGATCCCTTTATGGCAGTGTATTTTCTTTTATATTTATCTATGTTTGCTTACTTTAACCTTTATTATGTGCACCAGGCAAATGGGGGAAATACTTCATCTAGTGGACTTGGAAACTTTTTTGATAACCTTGTTAACCACCTGACTCCAGCTCACCGCGATTTTCTCAAGCACTGGGATCAGCTGATTGATATAGAGGCTCAAGTGGCTCTGGTTTGTAATTTTTTCTGCACTCTAACTTGCTGGCTAGTCTGCTAATAACTTCAAATATATTCACTGTACTTTTGTCTAAAACTACCATTAATGTGAGGCTAACCAAGAAGTTCAGAATTGTTGCAATCCCATTCTATAATTTACCAAGAGAAGTAATGAAATAGCTGCTGATGTTTTCATACTAATTCTACTGAGCTGCTTCATACCTGTGCAAACATTTTGTCCTACGTTCAATATGCTTGGCTTGCTAGTAGTTAGCTTGGGCTTCAAGCCTTCAACACGTTTTATGTCGGGTCATAATATCTAGCAGTTGACATGTTAGACCTTTTCCATGAAAGCAGTGCTGTCATTCGTATATATCAAATTATGTGGCTTTGACTACTTGTATACAAATGTGGGATGGTATTTTCGAATATAGTGAGACAAAAAAGGGAATCGGTTCCAAGAATGTGTTAAACGAATCTTGTATCTAATAATAGTTATATACTTATATGAGAACCCCATCCCACCATTATTTCCAGGTGCATGTTTACACATACTTTTTCTAGTGTTTCTATCTTTGAAATATCTAATTAAACATAGCACTATCATCTTTTGGTTCATTTTCATTTTAGGTCACTAAGAAGGTGATATGGCGCCCGAGCTTAAGACAGGAGAAGAGTGCTGGTAGCATTTCTTCCTTTGTTCTTGATACAAGAAATGACTTTTTGGTTGAATCCTCTGGTAAAGGTAATAGGTACATTTATCAATTTGTTCGCCAGAAGCTGGAATTCAAAAGTGATGATTCTTCTATGGATAACTTTGATTTCTCCTTCAGACATGGTGACTGTGTGGTATATTTCTTACTCTTATATCTAGATATTGTATTATATAATTTTCACTATGCAAGGGAAAATTAAAGAATCATATTCATGCAATTTAAGTGAGATTTTGATTCATTAATTTTGTCTGTTATCTGTCTTCATTTGTACGATTTACATTCTTTTAATGCATAAGATGATATACTAAAATGACTCTACTCTAATTCACCTTTCATTGCTGTCTTCTCAATTGAAAAGTTACTTTTAGGTACTCAGCACTGTAATACCAAAAACGATTTACTTAACATTGTTTAACATGGAGTGCCTGAATGGAGGATTTTGTGAACCTTTTATCACTTTTAGGTACTCAGCACTGAATCAGGGCGTATTGCTGTTGCGAGTGGAGTGATAAGAGACATAAGTGGCCTTCATGTATCAGTAAGGCCTTTAAATTTTTGACAGTAGCCACTATTCTGTGATCCACTCTTGGCAATCTAGACAAAGAAATAAGATGTTCCTTTTGTAGATTGATTTTAATATTTTCAGCCGTTGGAAGTTGCAACAATGCTTTACCTATTTGCATTGAGTTCTGCAAATTTCTTATGCCTTGTTACTTGGGCTTTTGAAAGAGAACTTACTGCAATATGGGACAAAATTTTGATGAAAAGAGGGGAGGACTTGATGATACCTTACTCTCTGCTCCACTTTAATTTTAGGAGGCAAAAGTGGGAATGAAGGAGAGTAGGGAAACAATTTCCATACATTTCTCCAAATTTTGTGTCCCACATATTTGGTTTAAGTGTTGAGTGGAAGGGCAAATATATCGCTGCAATTGACTCCCTCCTCTCTCCTGCAAGCTTGGTACAAGCCTTCGGGACAACAATTGGAATGAAGAAATTGACCCAATGTTTCAGTATAATATGTAAATTTGTGAAAAATATGTGGTATTAATTGCAAATGCCAGAAAATTGAGCATCATTTTGAAAATGCGCCAGTATTGGCAGTTTTTATGTAGAATCACTACAAGCATGTGGTGAACTGATAATAAGCTTTATATCTTAATTGCTTTATTTCTTTTCTTGGGTGACAGCTTTGATAGTAAGCCTTTTGACATCCAATATCATTTAGGTATCTTTGTCCAGGCGTCTGAGGCTACCAGGAACTGATCTTTCATTAGAGAGGGAACTGCTGAGGCAAGAAATGTGGCGAATTGACAAGGATGAATTTGCTTCTTCTTACGGCATCATGAGGTCAATTTCTATCATGGAATTTTTGTTAGTGGTAATTTCATCTAGCAGATATCAATCTGTACTGGTGTTTTTAATAAAAACTAAATCAGCTAGCATCCTGCTTCAGTTGCCTTTTATTCAGATGCTAACTCCTGTTCCTTCTATATTCTAAAGATTCAACCTTGTGCAACTGTTTTTCCAAAATTCAAGGAGTCTTCATCTGCGGAAGCTAATTGTAGATCTTCAGGTATTTTACTACTATGTTCTACTACTAATTTATTTATCTTTTTCTCTAAATATCCTTTTTAAATTGTTATATTCTTTTATCTCAAATGTGCAGACTCCTAGGTTTGAGAGTGGTGGTCTGCTTAGTCAGGACCCAGCTATATCATATGTGCAATCAGAAAAGAGTCTAAATGATGATCAGAGGAGATCAATTCAGAGAGTAACATCGTTGACTTGAAGTTCATTTTTCTTTTTATGTTTTGGTTCCTGGTTGGCCGAGTATTACAAATTCTTTTTTTTTTATCTGGGCTAACACTAACAGATAGAGATTGGCTTGTATTTGTGTTAATCTTTTATGAACTGAAAACCAAACATTTGTTGATCTCCTTGGTACATCTTGGAGTTTTACACTTCGCTACTTACAGCCCAACTAAAAGGTGGCACACACATGATATCTTTAAGGGTGTGCTCCAGAACAGCAAATAAGGAGGGGAGGTTAAGGAAGATAAGGTGAAAGATTTATGTTACTTGTTCTAGGAATTTTATGGAAGGAAGGAAGGAACTTAACCTAAGTTACATTATGCCATTAAATTGGCTATTTTGTTACCTTCCAAATTGGAGGGTAGAAGAGGTTACAATACTAATTTTAAGTATTTTTTTCTTAGTTCCTTCCTTTCTATTGTATTGAACTGGAGCAAGTAACAACTCAAGCATTCCTTCCCTACCGTTCCTTACCTTTCCTTCCCTACCGTTACTTACCTTTCCTTCCTTCCCTCTTTTTTCAACTGGAGCACAGCCTAAGTGAAGGTACCAACTACTTCAGAACTGTAATCTTGTATTCCTAACATGGTTATATAAAACTTTATTTGCATGCTTAAATTCAGATACTGGCAGCTAGAGATTATGCACTTATACTAGGGATGCCTGGTACTGGAAAAACACACATTATGGCACATGCTGTGAAGGCATTATTAATTAGAGGGGCTTCTGTATTACTTACTTCATATACCAATTCTGCTCTTGATAATTTACTTCTCAAGTTAAAGTCTGAGGTACTTCGTCATGGTGCTTTCATGATGTAATTTGTCATATATTTACCATTATGGCTTTGCAACTATTGTTTCATTTGTTTCTTCTGCTGTGTGCAGAATATTGATTTCATACGAATTGGAAGGACTGAAGCAGTGCATCACGAGATTCATGAAAATTGCTTTTCAGGTTGTTTTATATTAATCGTTAGATGGTTCCTATTTTTTTCATTTGTTCTCCTTTTCTTATGTATCACCAATTCACCATTACTAAATATTTGTAGAAAAATACCCAAAACGAGATTACAAATAATACAAAATAATTTTGTCACCATTCATCTCAGGATTTTAGATAGCAAGAATAAAGTACTTGTACACCTTTTACTTTTGTAGGAATGAATGCACAGTCATTAAGTGAAATAAAGCAGAGGATGGAATGTGTACGAGTTGTAGGTGCCACATGCTTGGCAATTAATCACCCCTTGCTGACAAACAAAAACTTTGATGTTTGCATCATGGATGAAGCTGGCCAAATCACGCTTCCTGTACTGTCCTTTGAATCTTTCTTTATATATATTTTTTAACTCTGCCTTTGTTTTACATAGCCGGTCCCAAGCCCGGAAAGGAGGAGGGTTGTGATAGGCTTGGCGAAACAACGTAAAAAATCAGTCAATCTTATGAAAATGAAATACAATACGGGCTTCATTTCTAGCCTACCCCAAAAAATGTTTTATTGTTGTTGTTGTTGTAATTGTTGCACACTTTTTCAGCATCAGTTATATCTGGGATTCTAGGGATGTTATAACAACAACAGCAAAGCCTTTAGTCCCAAACAAGTTGGGGTAGGCTAGAGATGAAACCCAACAAATTGGGTTTCATTTACATGAGAATGACTGATTTTAATATTGGCTCGTTAAGTTTATCACGGCCCTCCTTTTCCTGGCTTGGGACAGGGTATGTAAATAAATTAAATACGTGGAATTATTCTAGGGATGTTATACTTGATCAAATTCTTAGATCTTATGTGGAGTTTTCATAGTACAAGTAATTCTTTTCTCTCATTTTTGAAGGTTTCTCTCGGACCACTCATGCTTGCATCTAGGTTTGTGCTTGTTGGTGACCATTACCAACTTCCTCCTCTTGTCCAGGTAGGTTATTATTCTCCTTGTTCAATATGCATGCTTGCAACCTTAACACTGGGTATGTATATAACATGAATAACAAGTGAAGAATTTTGTATTTTAACCATGGATTTATGTATTATGAGTTAACTTATTATTGTTATAGAGTACAGAAGCCCGAGAGAATGGAATGGGAATTAGCTTGTTTTGGAGGCTCTCTGAGGCACACCCAAATGCAATTTCTGCATTGCATTGCCAGGTAACCAAGCACAAAGATGTCATAATTTAATAGTGTAGCCGAGAAGATCAGTATTTATTATTTAATGTACTAGCTACAGACTATCTTTGAGTAACACAACTATAAATGCTAAGCAAACTTGGAACCTAAGCAGAAGTCCATTACACAACTAATTGTTCTATGTATATCAGCTAATGATAAAATTTTAACACAATTTCAAAATTTGCCAATGACAACTTGTATATCTAAACTGGATTTTGCATGAATGATCCCACATTCTTATATCGAAGTGGGCACATTTTTTACTTTGAAATAGCTTTTAGAAAAACATGCAAGTAAATATCTAGAATCTGCAACCCCAAAACAACAATCCCAGCAAAAAGCGCCTGCACTGACAACAAGTATAATAAACACAAATAACATTGTCTGGGGGCAAGTCGTTAGCTTAAAATTGCCATCATCTCAACCTTTTTCAACCCAGTAACTGATACAATATGGAATTGAGATCCAGTGTCCGTGGGTTATGTCATGGACATTGTTAATCCCTTCTAAACATCCCTAAAAGGACACCAAAAACAAGAAACTGTAAAGCATGCATATGGTTCCAACAGATAGAAAGTTCTATTTTACCATAAGGCCCTGCAATTATACATGTTTCTTACCAATCCTTCAATTGCCAGATTGTTGTGCTTCCCTGCTAACGTAAAAAGTAATATGTCGTAAATGAACTTTTGCTCCCAATGAACAAAACCAGCTGCTTAATCGATTGCACAACTTTTATAACATTCAAGTCTTTGAATTAACCCTCTCGATACAGTTTCCTTTTAATGCCCTACCCCCCACCATTTTGTAGTTAAGCAGCCATGCTGTTGATTTACTATTCTGGTGAAACCTTCTCAATTTCTTTTATCTGTCCTATTAGTCTTTATCTGGGTTTTCTTGTTGATATATAGTATTGTGTTTGGTTTCTGCATCCCCAAGTTCTTATTATTCCTGTGATGGGTTCATGTATAGTATCCAATATTTTGACCTACAATTTATTCTTTGTGGTCATTCCTTAATTTCTTAACTTAATGGTACTTTAACTACCAAATGGTATTGCAGTACCGGATGTGCTCTGGAATAATGGAGCTGTCAAACTCTCTAATTTATGGTAACAGATTACGTTGTGGCTCCTCTCAAGTCGCACTTGCCAGGCTTGATTTTGCTATTAAAAAGTCAACACATCCATGGCTAAATCAGGTACATCACAGAACTTCCTCTTCTGATTCTTGTTGTACTGTTTAATTAATCACCTCATACTAATTTATCTTTTTGGTAATATCATCAGATTCTGGATCCTGACAAACCCACAATTTTTGTCAATACAGGTGAATTTTCTCCTGCTTGTTTATTGTTGTCTTAAATTTCCTCTTGGATCTACTGATTATGACCAATTCTTTCAGATATGTTGCTAGCATTTGAAGAAAGAGAAAATAAGGCAGTGAACAATCCAGCTGAAGCACATATTATTTCACAGGTTGTTATGCATGTTGCATTACATGCACAAATTCTCTCTCCGGATGCTTGTTGGTGATTATGATTCTTATTTTACAATATACAAGAAATAATTTTATATTGTTCTTATATAGGCTGTTGCAGATTTAATAAAAAGAGGCATCAACGAAGAGGAAGTTGGTGTAATTACACCATACAACTCACAGGCTAGTCTCATCAGGCAACTTGTTGTTTCTTCAGTTGAAGTACATACCATAGATAGGTACCAGGTTAGTATATCTTGTCCTGTTTATCTTTGTTTATTATTGTTATTATATAGTAAGTGAGCTTTTATTGTCTAATTAATTATCAGATGTCATTTTTTTTTACTTTACCTGATAGGATTGACCTTATGGCTAAATGGTCAGTTACGAGTTGAGTATATTTTTACCCATCTCGGGTCAGGTCCAAGTCGACTCGAGTCAGCTCATTGATTGTAATTTGTTGGATTAATTTGAAATTTTCCTTAACTAAATTCATTTACACATTAATTATGACTATTTATATATTAACTGAGATTATTTTCAATAAAAAATATTGTACTGAGGTGATTTCTGCCATGATTGAATTGCAATGCAAGTACCTCACATAATTATTTATCTATTATTCTAATTTGGATTAGGGAAGGGATAAGGACTGTGTGGTGGTATCTTTTGTAAGATCAACTAGTGGTGATTCCAGGGCAAGTTCTTCCTTGCTTGGAGATTGGCACCGAATCAATGTTGTTCTCACTCGCGCGAAGGTGCTTATGTTAGCCATTTTTTTTTTTCTTGAACTGGTTATCATCAGTCTCTTGTAGCCTTCTTATGTTGTATTGATGGTTTCCATGCTTTAATTTTTTCTTTTATCATTTGTTTCCTTGCAGAAGAAATTAATAATGGTTGGATCATGCAAAACTCTCTCCAGTGTGCCACTGCTGAGACTTCTAATTGAAAAGGTGGATGCACTTGGTGGTGTTGTGAATGTAACAAAAAAAGACATCAATGGCCTAAAAATGCTGAAAAAATGCTCCCAGACAAATGGTCGTTAATTCTTATTTTATCTCCATTTTTATTCTCTTTTGATCTGAGTCCGTCATACAAGGATAGTCGGTCCCTGTAAACGTTTATATGTATGTATTTTTGTTGTAAATAAGATGAAATCATGGTCCTCTGGCTGATTTCAAAAGATTTATTATTTTCATTGTCATCGTTATCGTTCAAAATTAAAATGATGGCCTACTGTAATCGAGTCGTTGCATGGACGTTCGTAAATAAGAGCACTCAACTAGATAAGCATAGAGCACTCAATACATTTGTTAATTAAATTAGATGATTTTTCAAATAAATGCAACAATAAAATCAAAAGTTCACTATGGACAATTTTTATAGAGTGAGTCTACTTCTACTATGAAATTGTAATTGAGTTAATTTTGATTCACAGCAGAATAAGTTTTCTTTTTAAATGATGATTGTTTCAATGTTTTGCAATTTGTTTTATATTCTGCCAAAAAGTATTAATATTGCATTAAGTCTAAACACAATCTGTCTGTAGGTTTAAGAATATTTTATAACTTTTTATTCTCAAATTAGCTTTTAAATTTATCCGAAATCTGTTTGTCAAGACTCAAGATAATCACTAGTTCTTTAAAACTGACATTTTTTTTAAAATATTATTATTATATTGAATTAAATATCTAGGATAAAAAACGAAATTCAAAACATTAATAAATACTATTTAAGTTGAAAGGATACATTTCTAAAGTGGAATAGTTTAACTATAATTAATAAGGGAACGACATAGTAGTCTATGATAATTAAAATGACTTTAAAGTTAAAAATTTGGTGAGTACAAATGTGAGATTCGTTAAGAGGTATTTAATAATAAATGTCGGAGATTTAGTATAGCTCTTATATTAAAAAATATAATAAATTTGAATATTTGTTAATAGAGTAATTTTGAACACTAGAAATTAATGATTTAATCAAAGGAACAAAATAATACAATTTCTCGAAACTTTAATGTGCAAATCTAGATTGGATAGCTCGTCATTTTTCGATCATGAACAATAAAGAGGACCATTAATTGTTATTTTAATTGATAAATTTGTTATAAAGATCAGACAATACGAAGTGACAGAAAAGTTCAGTGTACTCATCTCCAAAATATCTAATTTTTCTTCTATTAACAAATATGCCCAAAAAATAAGGTATATAAAAAACCTGCGTTGAAGCCAGCCTCATCATAAAATTCACATTAAACATCAAAATCAGACGGTCCGAAGTGATTGAAAATATAAGTGTACTCATCTTAGAAGTATTCAGTTTTTCCTCTATTAACAAATATGCCTAAAAAATAAGGTATATAAAAAACTTGCGTTTGAAGCAAGGCACATCACAAGTTCACCAATTTTCTTTTGAATTTTCATGAGACTTGATCACTAATTTTGCAAAAGGCCATGGTCATTATGTCATTCGACGGTGGGCATGATGTGCTTATAGCTCAATAAAAAAATAATTGTTCTTATAGAATTAATTGAGTTTGCATATCGTTTTTTGTTGTGTTTATCTCATCAAACGAAAACCAATAGATTCGTGATCTGAAAAAGTTGATCGAACTTGACAAAAAAAAAAATCCCTTTCGTGAAATCCCATTAAGAAACTACAAAAAAAAGGAATTGCGATTAATTCCAGCTTGCATCGCACTCGCACAATGTGCTTTTTTTTTTCTTTGTTGGTACCTGCCAAAAGTTTGATGTTTACACACAGACGAACACAGACCATTAGGAATATAAGATGAATAAAATACCCGCCTCCAACTCTCCTTCTGAATTGTTTCAAAAAGAACAGTTCCTCTAAAATCAAAGCGTGGAGCCTGTGCGGAATCCACGCATCAGTATAAGTGGGGAAATGGGGGACAGGGACGGACGCACTGTATCAGTACGCAATTTTTATGTTGTAATTACTGTTTACTATCGGCGGAATAAATTGAAAATTTTGACAAGTATAAGCTATAAATGAAAACGATACGCACAAAAAGAAAGACTCAGGTCAATACTCAATAGCACAAAATTTAGTCTGCGTTGGTCATATAATTTATATTAGACGCATAACTTGTACAGATGTAACACGCAAACTAATCTATGTGCCATATCACAACTTGTCATAGTTAATTTATTAAATTCTAGATTAAGCCTCAGTAATAGTTTGTGAATAACTTTAAATGCATATAAATTAATGGAGTTGTTCTTTATGCAATGGAATCATTGAATCAATTAATGCATTGAGGTTCTGTTGGCTCCATCACCGATAAACACTCTCCATAGTCCATACTCATAGTGAAATTAAAAGAAGAAAGAGAAAAAGCACTTCATATTGATATATAGCTGATTTGAAACTAATGTTGAAATAATATGATTGTATATTGTTTATTGTTGAAATAATATGATTTTATATTGTTTATTGGCCTTTCTTTTTCAATTGTTATTTTGAATAGGTTATATATTTTAACATATATTAGAAATTTTCTGATACAATAAAAATTGAGTAATCTCACATTTCGAGACCTCAAATTTAACCAATTTTCTACTCATTCGATAAAATAGAAAAAAAATTAAAAAATGAAAATTTTGTTTTGTAAATAGATTTTAGTATGGACAACATTTTCAACGATTCAAATCGTCAATTTGAATTTTTAAATTCTAGATATGATCGTAAGCATGATAGAGCTATGTGCTTACGTAAGTACCATAGCCTAACACACACTCTATATATATATATATATATATATATATATATATATATAGAGTTGGGCTAAAATACTTTATAAAGCACCAACATGCATATACTTTAGACTCGTATCTCGAGATACAAAGTGCAAACACCGTTGAAAATATTCTCCATACTAACAAAAATTTGGAGACCAAATTTTACATTTTTTTAAATTTTTTTACTATTTTATCGGATGAGTGCAAAGTTGGTTAAATTGAAGGTCTGTAAATCGTTAGATTAATGAATTTTCCACATACTCGATAAAATAGTAATAAATTTCCAAAAAATATGAAATTTGATCTCCAAATAGATGTTAATATAGAGAACATTTTCAACGGTCTTGATCGACCGTTTGCATTTTGTATCTCGAGATACGAACCTAAAGTATTTGAATGTTGGTGCTTTATAAAGTATTTTAGCACAACTCTATATATATATATATATATATATGTCTACAGCGCTATATCAACCTAAAATAAATAGTGCATTAATTTGTACACATGAGAGAAGTTCCGTTTCTCTTAAAAAAAGAAAAGAAACATCACTTGTTCAGACCTTATTTTTCCCTTTTTGGATTAGCTGTAGAAATTTTATTGATAATGAAATCAATGGTCTTCAAAGGTCATTCCTTTTTTTTGTAAAGGTCACATCTAACACACTAATTAAACTTAAATTTATGACTAGTTTTACATGGAGACTTACACTTTAACCACTCTTATTGAATTTGTCAATTTGGTAACAATAATTTGGTTCAGCCAAGAATGTAATATATTTTACACATGTTCTTATCGTCTGGAGCTTTTAACAAAGATTGAATGAAAAGGAAGAAATTACAAGTTTCATTTTTCTGTTGGTTTTTGTTTTCCCTATTTTACTTCAATTGGAGGAGTGTAAGAATATAAATCGTAGAAAGTTAAAGAACATTTGCTCTTCGATCAGGTGCAAATGCTCAAAATTTTATAATTTTTTTGGTACAAAATTTAATTTTAATTTTCTCATTTGCTAATATCAAAATCTCGTAAGAAATGAAATTCTGTGATTTTAAGAATTTTGCTAACTATTTTTAGATATCTTGTTTTGAAACAGCACGAAAGAGGATAATTTTTTATTATTCAACATAATTGTCTTAAAAAATATTAAAAATAATTAAAAAGCTTCAAAAATCATGAAATTTGATTTTCTATAACATTTTGATATTAAGAATTTATTGAGCAATTTAAATCTAAATTATAAAATTTGAACCATTTGCACTTCGATCGAAATGCAAAATCGCTTCCCATACTCTCTCTATATAAATGTGTGTTATTGAAAGCAGACAGACCATGGTAAAATTACATCTAATTCAACTGGTTCATAATTATAACGAACCAAACAATAAATATAATTGTAACTTCAGAGTCAAAAGATCAAACTCTTGCACAACTTGTCGTAGTTAACTTTTAGCAACTCGTTTTTGTAAAGGGAATTGAATATTTGTCACTTTAGAAATAATATAAATAATCATTATGTGTGTCATTAATTGAATTTTATATATTTATTTTATTATGTAAAAGAATAAATACTTTTGTAAATGTCAAATAGTATTAAAAAATATTGGATTTGATTAAGATGAATCGTTAAAGTTGAAGTTTCAAATCAATCCAAATTAATGGTTTACTAAATATCAAATTCATACACTGTAGTGTGGAATTGCTAGCAATTTGCATCAGAGACAGAGGCGAAGGCAGTGGCAGAGCAGGTGGATAGGGTTTCTCCTGTCTCCTTCATCTCTCGTTTTTCTGCTTTATTTGTGACTGTCTGTTAGGATTATGTTGTACTGATAGATAATATACTGTTAAGTTGATGATGTATTTCGGTTAATTAGGCTACCTTGCAATTATAGCATAGTTCAAGGGTATATTAGTAAAATAGGCTCACTGTCTTATATATAGAGATTGTAATGTAACTCATGAAGTATGTTCAATCAATGAAATCATTTTACAAATCATTCTCTCTCTCAGTAACTTTCTCTCTTAAGTCTTTCACTGTCGAGTCGTATTTAATGGGTTCAATCCAGATGGGTTTGGGTTTGATCGTAATGCAGTAAAAAAATAAAAACTGTTGAGGATATTTTCGAAATTTACATTATTTATTTATAATTTAATTTCGTTCAAATAAGAGTAATGACATGCATAAAAATAAACTCTTCTCAAATTTAATGACATATATTATATTTGTTGTTGTGTAGTGATATTTCGTGAAATGAATGATTTTGTAGTGACATATAACTAGAGAATAAATTTCCTTATTAAAGAATGACGACTGATGCTCTAAGTCCGCTCAATTAGCGAAGATTAAATATAAATATAAGTAGGAGAGGCGAGAGGTTGATACTACCAACTCTTTACTTGAAATTAGAGTAGGATGTTGAAATGAACCTCTTTGTAGCCTGAAGTTGTATGTACTTTATGTCAATAGTTGTTCGCAGGAATGATCATATGATATGATATGATCATAAAAAAATCAAAAAATCGAAATCCGCATTTTTCGGATTTGATTGGTCGGATCGATCGGATTAATCGGGTTGGATTTACACCCCTAATATTTATGTCGACAATATATCGTGTTACTTAGAGAATCATCGTCTAAATAAAATTTTTGTGCAGTACATCTATTTGTTATATTGTTATGTAGTTGAAAGATAAATACGCGCGAAAGATTATAAAAGCACTTCTTCTTCAAACAAATATTATTGTTAATGTAACTAAATCAAATGAACACATAATATTGAATATGTGTCTAATAATTCACAAAAATGTAATAAATGCAGAAATAATATTCGAGTAACACGCAAGTTAAATGATTTTTTCGTTCATAATATCTTTCGTTGCTTGATACGAGTATGATTACTAGTATATATATATATATATATATACATATATCTTCGATCTTAAAAGAAAGTTGTTAATGACTCATCAAGATTTTGTTCACAGAGAGATTATGTTTTTTTTCGCGTGCTATTAACACTTCTTTTTTGTTATTTTTTGTATACGTGATGTCAGCATTGTGATGTCAGCATTCTTGATAGTAACCTTTGCATACAAATACCTTGTAGACGAAACGCATTTCCCTTCTTAAAACATCATTTACAAGAAAACAACATTTCGCATTGTACCAAATATAAAGTAATTTCAAGAGTAGAGAGTGGCAGATTGCTGCATGTCTAGTCAAACCCACACAACAAACCAAATCAATCACACCAATGCATCATCAGTACTTTTCCTGCTTTATATACGTTCGTACTACTGGTAACTAATATTTCTCCTCTAGAGCTTCCTCACTTCTCTCTGTATGCTGAGTTTGATGCACCTGATAGAGCGAACTGTCTGGTAAGGTTCCTAATGAAGAGGCTGAGAAGCATTTCAGAGGCGACGCTACTCATTGCTGCTCGCGAGATGTTTGATTTATGGAGTAAGAAAATTTGTTCTTTAGTTTAGTTTTTAGCTTTGATTTGGAACTGAATTCGTTTCCTCTGAAAGTTTAGCTACTCTTTTTAGTTATATAAATATAGTATGATACTATGATTTTTCTTTTTGAGAAGGCGGATATTTTACTTTGGGAATTGACGGTGGACTTGAAAAGCCACCTACGTACAGACGCTTTTGCTATCTTTTGTCAATATATCATGGGTTGGATCCTTGACAACTAGTTTTCAAATAATTAAAAAAAAATCGTAAAACCAGAAAATAGTTCATAAACAATTGGTTCTAACTGTAGGATTGTTTAGAACTTTTTGCTGTGGTTCTCAATGTATAATAACATTGTGGTCTCTTTAAAGTTTTTGTTACTATAACTTTTCCTCTTGGTAAGAAAGAATTTGTGCTGCATAAAAGGGTCATAAAAAATGGAAAATATATTTCTGACAGAAGATGCAAGAGGAATCACATATATACAGGTTACTACTGCAAGCATTAAAATTTCTTAGAATTGAGACTCTAAAATTAATGCATAATTACCACAAAAAGATAGAAGCAAGGCATCAGTCTAATACGTTTTTATCATTGCATGCACTGCAGGCCTCCGATTTTCCCAAATTTGGGAAGGATGGTCGACAATTGCTTCACCTTGTTTCTGGAACGGTCTTTTTGCTTTCACCCACCTCATCTTTATCGCCACCATTCTAATTCAATATTTGCTTAGGAAGATCAGAGAAAAGTCAGAGTGTCTCGAAACCTTAGAATGCAAAAATACCCGTGGAAACACTAAATTTTCAGAAACAAGTTCAAGTTTGGCTTACCAAGCAACAAAAGTTTGTTGCTTTATAGTGTTAGCATGCCACATCCTGAAAATCACATTTCTAATACAACAATTCTACCGAACCAATTGCTGGTATCGATTCTCGGTTATATCAGAAGCTCTACAATCATTCTCATGGGTACTTTTATCAGTGGTTGCATTCAAATTTCAGCACTTGAAATGTATCCAAATCCCAAAAATTATTAGAGCTTGGTGGACATGCACCTTTTTTCAGGCTATTATCTTCCTGTCATTTGATATACACTGCATATTCTTGGAGAACGTTTCTATTGGGGTGCATGAATATATCGACATAGCAATAGTATTTGCTTCCACCTATCTACTTACCACATCAATGAAAGGGAAAACAGGAATCACTTTGGTACAAAATGTCATGATTGAACCTCTTCTACCTAGTTTAGTTGAAGAGAGTAAAAAAATCTCTCTTTATGGAAATGCTAGTCTCATTCAATTGGTAACTTTCTCTTGGATGAGCCCCCTATTTGCAAAAGGATACAAGAAGCCTCTAGAAACGGATGATGTACCTGAATTATATGAAAAAGACGCCGCAGAGTTTGTATCAGGCTCCTTTGCCAACATTCTGAATAGTATGAAAGAGAGGCAGTGTTTAAATACAACAGCAGTCTACAAAGCCATCTTTCTATTTGTTAGAAAAAAAGCGACAATAAATGCATGTTTTGCGGTTGCAAGTGCAAGTGCCTCTTATGTGGGGCCATCTTTAATCAACCAGCTTGTTAGCTTTTTAGATGGAGAGAGAAAGAATGGGTTGACAAAAGGGTATGTACTAGCTATTGCAATCCTAACTGCAAAAATTATAGAAACAATATTTGAAATGCAGTGGATTTTTGGTGCACGGCAATTAGGAATGCGCATTAGAGCAACCTTGATTTCCCATATTTACCAAAAGGGGGTTCGTTTGTCTAGCCGGACTAAGCAAACTCACACAAGTGGGGAGATCATAAACTATATGAGTGTCGATATACAGCGAATATCAGATGTTGTGTGGTATGCAAATATTGTATGGATGTTACCGGTACAACTGTCTCTTGCGATTTTTGTTCTTCACCAAAATCTTGGGAAGGGGGCATTTGCTGGTCTTGCAGCCACGCTTGCAGTTATGGCTTTAAATATACCCTTGACCCGCATTCTGAAGAGGTTGCAAACGAAAATAATGGAATCAAAAGATGCAAGAATGAAAGCTACAAGCGAGGTTCTAAAAAGCATGAGGATATTGAAATTACAAGCTTGGGACACTCAATACCTTAAAAAGTTGGAAGAATTGAGAGGAGTAGAGTATGGCTGGCTCTGGAAAAAAGTTCGAATCGGAATCTTGACTTGCTTTGTATTTTGGAGTGCACCTGCATATATTTCAGCCATTACCTTTGGGTCGTGTATATTGATGGGGATTCCTCTAACTGCTGGCAGGGTTTTGTCGGCATTGGCCACCTTCCGAATGCTGCAAGAACCAATTTTCAATTTGCCTGATTTGCTTTCGGTGCTTGCTCAAGGGAAGGTTTCAGGTGATCGGATTGCCTCATATCTCCAGGAAGAAGAAATAGACCCAAATGCGGTTGAGATCATGGCAAAAGACGACTCAGAATATGAGATTGAGATTAAGGACGGTGCATTTAATTGGGAAGCCGAGTCAAAAGCACCAACATTGATGGAAATACAATTGAAAGTTTGTAACGGGATGAAAGTTGCTATTTGTGGGGCTGTTGGCTCGGGCAAATCTAGTCTATTGTCATGCATACTTGGTGAAATTCCAAAATTAAGTGGGGTTGTAAGGGTAAGGGGAACCAAAGCTTATGTACCACAGATACCATGGATATTGTCAGGCAATGTAAGGGAAAATATCCTTTTTGGAAAACCATACGAGAGGGAAAAGTATGAAAATACCATAGAAGCTTGCGCATTAAGGAAGGACTTAGAGTTATTCCCGAATGGCGATTTAACAGAAATTGGAGAGAGAGGTATTAACTTGAGCGGAGGCCAAAAGCAGAGGATTCAAATTGCTCGAGCAGCTTATCAGGATGCTGACATGTATATTTTTGATGACCCATTTAGTGCTGTCGATGCTCACACCGGAAGCCAACTATTCAAAGTACATATTCCATTTAATCTATGTACCAAAATTTTGTTTGTAGATATAAGGTTTTGTGAATATTGTGACATCTAATGTCTTTTACATAATTTTTCTCGATTTTACTAAATTAATGCAGGACTGCCTAATGGGCATTCTCAAGGAAAAAACAATACTGTATGTCACTCACCAAGTTGAATTTCTTCCTGCGGCTGACCTGATCCTTGTAAGTTTATAACTGAGTGTTTTTTTATTGATGTTTATACGAAATATGGGGTTCTCAAATACAAATGCATGATGCTTGCATTTAACCCTGGCATAATCATTGTACATTACCAGCATGGTACACATGTCACAATTTTTTTAACAATCTGTAGGAAGATCTTATTCTGTCTACCATAGAGTCATGCACCATAATGTATTAGAAAGATGTAAGACCATTCTAGCACAGAAGTGTATAATGACTAAATTGGTTTAAATGGTTGGGTGCCAAAAACGGTTCTGACCACAGTATGGCCTTTCATTATGCTCCCTTTTGCATGCTTACTATGTCAACTTCTGCATTGAAAATAGAATAACCGTATATACCCACAATAGGTGATGCAAGATGGAAGAATTGCACAAGCAGGAAAGTTTCAAGATCTCATGCAGCAGAACATAGGGTTTGAGGCCTTGGTTGGTGCTCACAGCCAAGCTCTGGAATCCATCCTTAATGCAGAAAGTTCAAGCAGACTTTCATCAATATCTCCAGAATGTAACAACAAAAACACTGCAGATCAATTTGAAAGCATAATCAAGCACGAATCGCAACATGACCTTTCTCAGGAAAGCTCCCAGAAAGGGAGGCTCACGCAGGAGGAAGAGAGAAAGAAAGGAGCCATAGGCAAAAATGTCTACTGGACATACTTGACAGCTGTTAAAGGCGGTGCCCTGATCCCGGTCATAATATTGACGCAACTCCTGTTCCAGTTATTTCAGGTATGGGTTGCATTCCAATCTGATTCTGCTACCTCTAGTACCAGGAAATTGAGAAAAAAGGAAAACAGCGTAGATTTGCTGCACGCCTTTGTAGCTAGCCAGATTGAGTAATTTACTGTACAAACCGGTCCAGTTATTAGAAGACTTGAATTGCTCCATTTCGACATTACTAGTATTTAATCTCATTTAATTGTATGAGTATGGTCCAATATTGGTACTGTATTCGTGATGCAAGTTAAAAACATATCTTATGGCTGAGTGATGCATGTTCTATAGTGTAGGTTTGTTTTAATTAATCTACTGTATATGCAAACAGGTAGCGAGCAACTACTGGATAGCATGGGCATCTCCTACCACAGCTGCAGCTAAACCAGTGGTGGGGATGGGGATGCTCTTCTTTGTGTACACACTTCTATCCTTTTTTTGTTCACTATGCATGCCAGCAAGGGGAATGCTCATTTCTCTGGTAGCGCTTCCAACATCAGAGAAATTCTTCAAAAATATGCTACATTGCATCCTTCGCGCACCCATGCTCTTCTTTGATTCTACTCCATCAGGAAGGATATTAAACCGGGTGAGTTGTTGCATTTACTATGGTGCATTATTAGGTATTAAAGAGTTGCATTGGTGCTAATTTCCCTTAAAAGTTTTAATTTCAAGTTTGATTAATTCTAAATTCTGCATCTTTATCCTTAATGTACCTAGAACTTACCTCAATTTACTCTTGGTTATGTTACTTGTCCATAATTATGATTTTGGTTAATTATTTTGAAAGTAATCACCATATATCAAATTAATGGGAAAAACTTAGGAGGGCATACCAGGGATAAGCAATTATGCTTCAAGAAATATGCTCAATTTAATCCCATTTGTCTTCAGTTTACATCGACTTGAGCAAAACTAAGTAGACTTCAATTGTTCGTAATTTTCAACAATAGGCATCCAATGATCAGAGTGTGCTAGATATGGAAATCATGTCAAAGCTAGGATGGACTAGTTTTTCAATCTTACAAATAATGGCAACAATTGGGGTCATGTCGCAAATTGCCTGGCCGGTATTTGCAATATTTGTTCCTGTGACAATAATCTGCTTCTGGTATCAAGTAAGATCTCTCTCTTCACATGATTATGAGTCCTAATTAAGTTTACAGGCTTCTGAAGTTAAATATGGACTACACTACTGCAGAGGTACTACATTCCAACAGCACGGGAGTTGGTTCGCCTATCAGAAATCCAGCGAGCCCCAATTCTTCATCATTTTGCCGAATCACTCACAGGAGCAACTACAATTAGGGCATTTGACCAGGAAGATCGGTTTAGCAGGTCAAACTTAAGACGCATTGACAGCCACTCGAAACCCTGGTTTCATAATATATCAGCCATGGAATGGCTTTCCTTCAAGCTCGATCTGTTATCGAATTTGGTATTTGCTGTCTCTGTCCTCCTCCTAGTTAGTCTTCCCGAAGGTTTCATAGATCCAAGTGAGTTCTCAACTCTTCTTTGTAAAGTATTTCTTCAGCAAAAATTGTAAACTTATGCTAGAGATTTCCTGAGACGGTTAATCCCTGCCATCAACGTTGTAACATTGAAGCTTCAAATTATTTGTCTGCATTCCTATGGTTAACATGCTTTGCGGTATTGTCGATGAGTATATGCAATTATTTTGTAAGCAGAACTATATAATAACCAAAAGTACCAAACCAATATAAGCAGCTCACCAATTCTTCCACCTAATTTATCATGAATATTTCCAATTTTGTGCTCAATAGTGTAAAGCGGCACTAATTTTTCTGACAATAGGCTATCAACTATATTGCACATCTGAATCTTTTTGAGAGAAGTTTCTTTCGAGGTCTCCTCAGGATCAATCAGAAGTTCTAATATTACATGTATTAAATGTTTCAAAATCACTATATCTCAACTTGCTAATCTCAGTGTTATCCAATGTTTCATTATACAGGCATTGCAGGGCTTGCTGTAACTTATGCTCTAAACCTCAATTCACAACTATCAACAATAATATGGAACATATGCAATACTGAAAATAAAATGATATCAGTTGAGAGAATACTACAGTACTGTCGTATACCAAGTGAAGCTCCATTGCTAATTGAAGACTGTCGGCCACCCAACAATTGGCCAGAAGATGGAACAATCCATATAAAAGACTTGGAGGTGAGCTTCTTTATATCACAGATGATTTCTTTAGGGAGATATGTGTGCTGGGTGATCACTTTGAATTGGTTTTATTTTTAACGCAAGTAAAAATGTTTCAAACAAGAGCTAAAATGTATGTTTTGATTAGTTTAATTTAACAATCCTTAATGCCACATATCATTTTCATAGCATGCCTCCATGTAAAGTACCTTGTTTGAGCAAACTACATTTTATTGTAACATTTTTTGTATTCATTTAACATGTTTAGATTGAATATATTGATTGAACGCAAGTGGTATCCCATCTTTGGAGGATTGATTTCAGGCTAGTTTTTCATAATTTTGTAAGTACTAGATTATTAACTTGTAACAGGTAAGATATGCGGAGCACTTACCATCAGTGCTAAGAGGTGTGACATGTGTGGTGCCAGGAAGGAAAAAAGTAGGTGTTGTTGGCCGCACCGGCAGCGGCAAATCAACCCTTATACAAGCACTCTTCCGGATAGTAGAACCGAGGCAAGGCACAATTGAAATTGATAATGTGAACATTTGCAAGATTGGGCTACATGATTTGAGATCCCGGCTTAGCATTATTCCACAAGAACCAACATTGTTTGAGGGAACAATTAGAGGAAATCTTGACCCACTGAATGAATACTCAGATGAAGCCATATGGGAGGTAACTTTAATGATTTTATGTACTTTAATTCTAAAATTATGAGAACACAGATCTGACGATTTTGCAATATCTAGGCGCTTGACAAATGTCAACTTGGGGACTTGATACGAAGAAGTGAAAAAAAGCTGGACTCCTCAGGTAAAAGCTTTCATATAAATACATATAACGTGATGATCTCAATCATAGAGTAAATGTATTCCATTTATATCTCCTTTTCAACTTTTTTTATTAAGGAGCTATTGTTGGGCAGTGGTTGCTATGCTTGTTGATTTTCCTTTTTGTGCTTCTTTTTGTTTAGTTGAGGATTACGGAGAAACTTTTAAGATCTCTAATATAGGTACCTAAATCAGGGACGTGTCTGCGGTTATTCCGAGGGAATAACAGGGCCCTGTTATTCCGCTGTTAATTGTCCGATTTATACGGACGGCACAGATAGATTGCACGGGGCCCGGTGTATTATATAAGTTATTTGCGAGATCGAAAATGAACGGTCGGATATGGAATAACAGGACCCTGTTATTCCCTCGGAATAACAGCAGAAATGAATTCTTGAGAAGGTCCACAATATCCCATGATTTGCTTGGATGCTAGCATAGGCCCAGTATCGCACATAGAGGCCAATTTTCAGAATTCCTGTATTGTTTATGTGAGATATGTTAAATCATTGTATGAATAATCTTAGCTCTAACTAGATCTCGATGTGCGGACTATCCGAAAATTTATAATCTGCAAAAATTTTACTAGGCAAAATTACATGCAAGTTGACTTACATGCAACTTAACTTACTGCAGTTGTGGAGAATGGAGAGAATTGGAGTGTGGGCCAGAGGCAGCTATTCTGCCTTGGGAGAGTTCTGTTGAAACGTAGCAACATTCTAGTCCTTGATGAAGCAACAGCATCAGTTGACTCGGCCACCGACGGAATCATACAAGAGACTATTCGCAAGGAGTTTAGGGACTGTACGGTTCTCACAATTGCTCATAGGATTCACACTGTCGTAGACAGTGACCTCATTCTCGTTCTAAGTGAAGGTAATAAGAAAGACATTATAGAAAGTGCTCATGATTCATAGATGTTGGTTGAACTTGACATGAGGCTAAAATTTACTTGATATTGGTTTTTCAGGAAGAGTACAGGAGTATGACACACCATCAAAGCTGCTAGAAAGAGAGGATTCTGCATTTTCAAAGCTAATAAAGGAGTACACGATGAGATCCAAAGGGATGTAGCATTAGAACCAGGGAAAGCTACACCAAATTTCGCCTTACCTCTGAATACTTCTGCTCAGTTTAGATTCAAAATAACTTTTATTTAGCTAGTAGAAGTGTCAACTGTCATCTAATACCCTTGTGAATTTATACACTGTAACGAAGAGCTTTTATTATATAGATTATAGAAAATAACTGCATTCGAGAGAATGTCTTTTGAAAAAATATAAATGATCATATTAAGGACACTGAATTAGAAAATGCACACCCACCAAAAAAGGATTAATAAAAGCCACAGTACATAAGAAAGTTGCTATGGTTTTCAAATTGATTAAAGAGAAAAAATGATGTGGAAGCCATCCAATGGCATTTTTTCTTTTCCATTTAGCAGACAGTGCTTAAAACATGCTTCAAATAGAATTAGCATTTTCTAGGAATTTTGGCGCAAATAGTTTGCATGTAACAGATAATTTTTCCAATTATTAAAACAAATGTTATTCAATAGTTTTATTTATTTATTTACTATTTGAGAAAAATAAGAGTCCACCTCTTATTTAAATTCATAGTAACTTTGTCAAACTGTGCCAAGTTACTTTGCCCAATAAGAGTGATTAACAAACTCAAATGTTAATCAATAGTGCGAAGATACTACGTTCATGATAAAGATAGAAATATTTGCTGTTCAATTATAGGATTAGTTGTGATATTATGTACTAATCAGTACTTTTCTAATTTACTCGATTGATGCCTAATAAAGTAAAATAGATCAATTTAAGATAATCAACTTACCATCTCCGGTTACATGTGTATCAGAGCCAGATCCTAGGCCTCTCTCTCCTCAGCGGCGACAGCCTCTCCTTCTCGTCTCTAAATTCGCATTTCTGACATGTGCCTGTGTATCGACGGCTCGACGCCCATGTTCACCCTCTGTGACTCAACCGAAACCCTAGTCATCGGCACCACCTCGGCTACTGCCGTCCGGCGGCACTGTACTTTCTATTTGGTGAACCCTACGTGAACCGCGACGGCGAGAAACCCCGATCGAATCTCACTCGTCTTTCCCTAGGCGATCTCAGCCTGTTCGCGTTGTCCTCCCTTCTTTGTACTACTAGGCTGTGCTCGTGGGTGGCAAGTCGGGTCAGTTGGGTGGGTTCGGGTCCGATCGGATTAGTTTGATCGTTTACAATAGTCGGGTTGAGATCGGGTCGGGTTGCGTCGATCTTTTTCGGGTGACGGGTTGGGTCGGGCGAGATCAGGTCGGGTTGCATCCACAACTTTCGAGTCTTGGATCGGATCGGGCGAGACCGGGTCGAATTCGAGTCGGGTTGCACCGACAACTTTCAAGTATTATTTTGAGTTTTAAGTTCGATCATACAAGATTGAATCGCGTTATTGAATTGTATAAGTAAATCTTGACTTTCTCTGGTTTTTTTTGTTAGTAAAATTAGATTATGATGTTGGCAAGATAGGATTAGATCAATTTACAAGTATCAGGTCAAGTCGGGTCGGGTCGGGTCGGGTTCGGGTCATCATGTATTGCTCCATCTTGGGTTACGGGTCGTCTCAGGTCAGGTCGGGTCGGGCTTGGGTCCTCATGTGTCGCGCCATCTCGGATTACGAGTCATCTCGGATCGGGTCGGGTCGGGCTCAAGTCGCTTCGTCTCGGGTTACGGATCATCCCGAATCGGGTCGAGCCGGGTTGGACGAGTTTCTCGTGTCGGGTCGGGTTCTGCCACCTCTGCTCGTGCTTCAGATCTAATTATTAGGAGGAAACAACAAATTAAATGTTAATTAAATGTACATGTTCCATAAGTGTTAACGCAGAGAGAGAAAAGTGATTCGAGTTTAAATTCTTTCATTCAAACAATAGATTTTCTTACGTCATCTATTCGAATTGTAACAACTATCTTTACTTACTCTCTTTTTTTTTTTCTTTTCTTTCTCTTTTTCTGTCTCAATAAAAGAGATACTGATCATCTACCGCTCAACAAGGAGCGGACGGTTCAAATATTTTGTATTGCGTGATTCGTGAAGTAGGAAAATTGAATTTTATAAGTACGATATCTTGATCCAGCATAGTACAATCGTACGATCCATATTTCTTGCACGGGAGGTGCTGAACGATAGAGAATTTCATTTTGAATAAAGGGTTGTTTGTTCATCTCTCAAGAGAATAGATTAATTATTTTTATTTTTGAGCTAATTTTTTGTGAAAATATCATGGATCAAACAAATTTAGTTAAAATATCATGAATCAAACGATACAAATTTCTCGACATATCAACAGTGCTGAAAATACTAGCGAACTTATCTGATGTTGATGGAAAATCAAATGTTATTTAAAAGATTGTTTCATTTTTTCGGATTTTCTTATTTTCGAATTATTTTATAAGTTTATCATATTTTGAAGATTTTTTGCACTTTTACTATATTGTTTTTTGATTCAGTGAGAAATTTTCATTTATTTCATTGAAATAAATTCGAGCCTTACATAAACTAAACCAATTTAAAGTAAATAGTAAAATTAATTCTAAACTAATCTCTACTTATAAGTTTGCTCTAATTAAAACTACTTTCTAATTATCAATGTAGATTATTACAAAACATTATGAAAATCTAGTCTAAACAGAGAGCTGACTCAAAATAACATCCCATCATCACAAAATAATAAAATATTCTACTAAAAATACTTGCAACTTAATTTCTCTCAATGAACTTCTGTGAACTTGGATACATATATCTAATAGACATTTTTTTGTTGTTATGAATTTGGATAATCATATTGAATAATTTTGAATACTATTAGATAATAGCTAAACGATCAGATACAAATAGATGATAGCCAAATCGTATTCTTGTCAGTTAAATTTTTTCAATACGGTTATGGATACAAATATCTTCGAATACGTATACAAATTGAATAATTTATGTTATTTTTCGGATACGAATATTATCTGATTCGTTTACACGCCTATCTATAACTCGAGATAAAACCCCTTTAAGCTGGAAAAAAAATAAAAAAACTTTGAAAAAAAAGTAAAATCGACCAACTCATGTAATCCAAACCGGACCGCCGGTAACACAATCCAAATCCGTCAGTCTGTCAACTCATGAACCTCAAATAAATTGCAGTCGATCTAAAAAATTTGACCCGTCCAAAGCCTATACATTCAACCCGTTAGATCGACCAATTTGAAAACCGACCAACTAATAAAACCGAACGGATTTGACCCGCCCCGCCTCTTGTTAATACACTCCCTCGACCAACTAATAAACCCGAACGGGTTTGACCCGCCCCGCCTATTATATCAGAATTTATCTGCACAACAAAAGCTTATAAACGGCGGCACCTGGATGCAAACGAATTCATACGTGTCACCTCACCCCTTCACGGGGATGAACCCAAGGCATGAAAACAAATACGGCCAAAAAGAAAAGAAAAAAAATAGAAACATTTCATAAACTGTAGTGAAAGAACGAGAGAAAACATTTCTGCCTCTTTTCCCACTTCTTCTGGTTTCATCGACCATCGGCGGTCTTCTCAATTACCAGTGCCAGCTTATCAGTGTAAAATTTCCTTCTTTTTTCACACAGAAGTTACTTTAGTTTTCTTTTTGAAGTAGTAGGTAGACAGCCAGCCAAATATACTTAATTTTCAATTTCATGTTCAAAAAGGTTTTAACAATCTGAGCAAATTATGGATCTAATATTTACAAAATTAAAATATTACAAGTTTTCGAAGTAGGGATCATGGCAACATGCAGTGAGTTCTGGGGAGGGGTGCTCAAACTGCTCAATTTTGCACTGGGAACCCTGGGGCTGATCATGCTGGGATGTGGTGTGTATTTGCTGGTGGAGTTGAATCAAACCTCGGGAGTAGATGAAGACATACCTGAATTGTTTCAGCTCAGCTGGACTCTGCTCGCGGAGCTTGGTTTACCCAATAGTTTTGTTAATAAGCTGTCCAAAACTTGGTATTTATTATCATTATCTTATTGTTGTTCTAATTGTAGACAATCTGTTTTTCAATCTGTTTTTAATGATGTTCAAGAATCCAGATTTGTTGATCTTTCTCTTTGTTTATTTACTGAACTGAAGAAAATCGAAATATATTTCTGGTATAATTGGTGTGGGAACTTAGGTACATCAAAGATAGGTAGACTAGGTACATCGAATCACTCCGTATCCTTAGATAAATCAAGATTTGAACTTTAGATCAAGATCGAACAGACTGGAGTGATTCGGAGTGTCTGGTGTACCTATTTTCAGTGTACCCAAGTTTTTCCCAATTTCTATAATAGAAATTGAACTTCAATCACTAATCATACTATGTTAAATGAATGACCATTTCCCAGCTGCTGCAATATCGGTATAATATTAACAGAAAAGCTATAAATTATGACTCCAGGATGAACTAAACGCCCCACTGGCTTATTTACTCAGAATCACTTTCCATGCATATATGTTTGCATAGTTGCATGTAACAAATTACCATTTGCATGCGATTGAAAGTGACCTCAGTTTGGTTTTCTGCTTCTCTTCACAACCATGCTATAGGTTAATGACCAAGTTCCCAATTTGTTAGGTTTATCTACTTGCTTACTGGTGTTGGTGGGGCTCTTTTCATCATTTCTTTATTGGGATACATTGGAGCAGTAACGAAGAGTAGACACTGCCTGTCATTTGTATCCTAAATTATTTGTGAAGCAATGAGTTTTCCTATTTTTCTTGTTAGAACACCTTAAAAATTATTTGTTCTATTGTCTATTCCTATTATTTTGGGTGGAGGTTAAAGCTTACTGAGAGCATTCTGTTAATTCAGTTTTATCTTGCAAGTCAGAAACTTCTTTTTTGAGAATTGAGTTGTTGTACAGTACCCAACAGCAGTTTGTCCTGGAGGCTGGAAAAAAAAGTGTACCAAATGGTTGGTACAATGGTTCAGGACTTAATACTCCTTTTTAAGGAGAATTCTGGTTAACTTCCTTTTTCTCTATTCTTTTCCCTGAAAATAAATCTTTTTCAATAATCTTTGTTTTCTTCAATATCCATCCTTGACATTAAAAAGTATATAATCTTAGTCGTGTTATTGATACTCATCCAACTTATTGGGACAGCCTTCATACTGTTGGACTCTCATTGGACAGATGTAAGGCTACTTTTATTTCATGGATTTCAAGTTAACCTCATCTTTACTAAATTGGGTTCTAATGGATTTTAAATTCCTATATCTAGGTAGTTCGGGCTGACAAAACAGGATACTTACATGTGGTGTATAGTTTTCTGAAGCATAATTGGAAAGCCATGAAATGGGTTGCTCTTGGAGTTGTTACTTTGGAGGTGATTTTTGACATTTGTCATTAGACCTTTCTTCCCTTGCAATTTTTGGAAATCTAACCACTCTACATTCATTGTTTTTCTCTACATATGAGAAGTTCCTTGTAAGTAGTGACCTTAGTTATATTGGCTCAGGATCAATCCAGGCTTGGAAGTTGAATCTTTCAGTTTTGTTAATGAAACCCAATATTTATTATTTTTCTTTGCTTGTACCTGGGGTTGCTTCCTCTATTACATCATTTTTATTTTGAAAGAATGTTAGAGTAGTGGTGTAATATAATTATCTTATAGCAATATCTATTAGATTTCAATGTTTACAATTTTGAACTATTTTCTAATATTACTTTCGAATATGCAGGCATTGGCATTCTTGGTTGCTTTTGTGGTGAGAGCTTTGAATGCGCCACCTGATGAGTTTGAGAGTGATATGGAATGCGAGTCCCCAGAAGGTAGCAGCCATCAGCTTTTGATCCATAACCAACAAACCAATAGCTTTCCTGATCAAGAAAACACTTCTAATCAGAAACCAATCCACACTGATTCATGGAGCCAGCGAATGAGGGAGAAGGTAGAGGACCTATATTCAAGTCTTTATAATCAAAAGCTATACAGTATTGTTCTATAAAAATTGAGGAAAGCCAATAAGTTCACTATTTAAAATGCACCAACGAAATTTTGACATGAGCAGTAATTTTAAAACTCTTACATGCATCTTCTGATTTTTTTAAAGTTAATTAATTTGTCAACAATCAGTATCATGTCTATTAAATTTTGTTGGCAATTGTTGATCTGATCATATCCAAAAAAAAGGGAAAAGAGACCCGAGTTTGACATTAAGGAACTGGGAACTGAATTGATAGTGATAGACTCAGGTCTTGGATAAACATCCATATTTCTTGTTGATTAATGGGTCTGAATTGAGTACCAACCAGGCTTGGATTAGGTTGCTTGTCTGATCTAAATCAACAAGCTGCATATGGACTAGAAGTGAAAAAATGGCCATAGGTACCAATTTCATCATACATATCCATATCAATTAATTAACCCCTTAATCAGATCAAATCAACATTGACGAACCGAAACTACTCGGGTGCAAACAACTTTGTGCATATAAAATTTATGGATAATTTAGAAAAACATTTAGTAGTTTACAAATTATTTTGTTTTTCACATAAAGCGGAACAGGGTTTAGTATAGCCTCCATGAATTTATGGAGGAGTAATAAATAGTGACTTCATTTCCCATGGTAGTTGGTAATGGTAAAATTAATTGGGATTTGGCCCGCCTAAATAGAATAGCAAGACAAAAAAATTGGAATGCAAAAATGAAAAGGGAAAACAATAAAATGGGCCACAACTTTTTTAATTTGGTTAATTTTACTCTTTATCAGTATGGTTTGAACACGAGTGATTTCGCATACAACCCGGCTGCTCCAACTGCTTTAGATGAAGAAACAAGACGGTGCAACATAATCTAATATATGTCATTCCTTTTTATAAAATTGTACTGTTAAATATTTTGTGCTGGTTTATTTGCATGAATGATAACTGTTTTCTTGTATGGAAGTTAAATTAGGTGCTTGTTGGATCTGTGGATTCGTTGGTACTCTTGACTAATCAATTTTCAAAACTGTTGGTTGCCTATATTTATTTGTCCTTGTCAAGGGACAAATTATGTTATGGTGCTTAATTAACAAAGGGAGGGGGTCCGATAAGCATTGGACAGAAGACTTGCTCATGTTAAGTCTATCTTTTTTTATTCATTATTGTATGTTCATAACAAATATACGAACTTTGAAAATAAACTTGAAAAAAAATTATATAGTAACTTTCAATGGAGGAAGTATTGTATTTTATCACTGCACTATACAAGATTCGGCTTTTGTCATGTCTACTAACTTAATTTGAGAGTAGATTATGCTTATAGCCCTTAAAAGTCGAGTTCGAATCTGGTGCTCGTAAAAACCGTGTTTGTTTCCCTGCTTGTCTCGATTCGACTGTCCGATCGTCACGGACGGCTATGATTTGATTCAGAAGGCGGCAGATGTTTTGACTGTTAGATGATTTTTGAACGGTCCAGATCGAAACAAGCAGGAATTTACGAGCAGCAGATTCCATTCCTTAAAAGTCACACTAGCTATTGGTTGATTCTTAAAGTTTTATGTATTTCACTTTGATCCTTAAATCTCAAGAAGTTTTACAAATCTTCCACTTAAATATTGTAATATTATTTTTTTTTCTACCATTCTTATTTTGTATCAAATTAGAAGTTACTACTGACCGCTCGTTGCAATGCAGCAACTGATATATAGTGAAGCAAATAAAACGATTATCATATATTATATATTTTTTTTTCTAAATCTACATGTGTTATTCACGTGGATCCAAGAAAAGCTCTTTGTTTTGCTTAAAATAAAAAAAAAAGATTATTGGGAGCTGGCCAGAGATAACATAGACAGCGGCCCGGAATTGAAGGGTCCGAATCATGTATCGCACAACGCGTAATGGACGATCCGGATTTTTTGTACTGCGCGAAGCGACCATCTCATAATTGATTTAAGAGGTTGATTTTTGTAAATTTTGTAAGCACAAATTTTCATGCAGATCAAGCGGTTCTAATTTTTGCGATGTCAATGTTACGCGGTAGGTAGAAGATCTCGATTTGTAAGTGAAAGGCCCAAATTGTTTTGGATAAGCATTATTTATTTTTCCTTTATTCAATCTAGGCCATGGGGATAAGCTCTATCTAGGCACCTTGACTTGTGAATCAGTTTTCTTTTTCTCAATGAGCACGTGCTTAATCGAATCTGATGCTTGGCCAGCTGTTAATAAAAATAAACATAATAATATTCTCAAAATAAATTAATATTTCGCACGAAGATCTAGTCTTGCGGGACTCCTTGTGTGAGTGGAGCAAATCAAGTAGGACCCACATTGTCAGTGCCCACAAGTGCTGCTAGATTGCTAAGCTAAGGGCACCATCCATGACATTCGAATGTAGTTATGTATAGAGGTGGCAAGTCGGGTCGGTCGGGCGGGTTCGGGTCGGGCCGGATCGGGTCGGGTTAGTTTGACCGTTTATAAAAGTCGGGTTGGAATCGAGTCGGGTGAGGTCGGGTCGGGTTTCGGGTCGGGTTGCATCGACAACTTTCGGGTCATGGGTCGGGTCGGGCGAGGTCAGGTCGGGTTTCGGGTCGGGTTGTGTCGATCTTTTTCGGGTGATGGGTCGGGTCGGGCGAGACCGGGTCGGGTTTCAGGTCGGGCTGCATCGACAACTTTCGGGTCTTGGGTCGGGTCGGGTGAGACCGGGTCGAGTTGCACCGACAACTTTCAAGTATTATTTTGAGTTTTAAGTTCAATCGGACAAGATCGAATCGCGTTATTGAATTATACAAGTAAATTTTGACTTTCTCTGATAATAATTTGTTAGTAAAATTAGATTATGATGTAGACAAGATATGATTAGATCAATTTACAAGTTGTATCAGGTCAAGTCGGGTCGGGTCGGATCGGGTTCGGGTCATCATGTGTCGCTCCATCTCGGGTTACGGGTCGTCTCGGGTCGGGTCGGGTCGGACTTGGGTCCTCATGTGTCGTGCCATCTCGGGTTACGGGTCGTCTCGGGTCGGGTCGGGTCGGGCTCAGGTCGCTCATGTGTCGCTTCGTCTCGGGTTACGGATCATCCCGGGTCGGGTCGGGTTCAGATCGGATCGGGTCGGACGGGTTTGTCGGGTCGGGTCGGGTTCTGCCACCTCTAGTTATGTAGGCATGCCACGAAAAGTCCATAACAATTACCAACTCTTTTCAATTCAACAATTGTATATATAAGAGAGAGAGAGAGAGAGATTTCTAAGTAGTTTCAGAGTAATGGAGACAACAGAAATGAAGATGAGGCCAAGAGATTTGGGGGGTTCTATGAAGACAAGAAATGTGCAAGAGCTTGCAGCCGATCAGAATAAATTGACAGCCGAGGTTTTGGAGAGGTACATCCGGCCGGAGATGAACGGAGATGACATGCTTTCAGGTGTCAGTTATGAAGAGATACCGGTGATAGATATGGGTAAACTGATGGATGAGGTTACTAAGGAAGAAGAGGCTTCTAAGCTCAAGCATGCTTGTGAAGATTGGGGTTTCTTTCAGGTCAACTACTGAAGCTCTTACTTATTTGTCTAATTTTAAAGTTGCAAGTCATGCATGGAAATAGATATAATCATAGGCACATCACTAATCGGTCACTGGTATTTCATTTGGTCTTTGGTATGTATATATGAAATAAACAGCTTGTGAATCATGGTGTAGCAGAGGAGGTCATAGAGAAAATGAAGGATGCCTTAAAGGGATTCTATTGTCTTCCCTTTGAAAAGAGGGAAAAAGTGGCTCAGGTTCCAGGAGATTTAGAAGGCTATGGTCAAGCTTTCGTTTTCTCTGAGGAACAAAAGCTAGACTGGGCTGACATGCTTTTTCTTTTCACTCAGCCCCCTCATTTTCGCAATTTTGAACACTGGCCATCTGAACCTCTCTCTTTCAGGTACAGTGAGTTAATAAAATTATTTAAATTACAAAGAGTTTATTTTTGGTCATCAAACTTCTACAAGAAAAATACCAAATTGATTATCGAACTAATTTGGTCCTTGAACTTTCTTAAAAAACAAAACAGATTGTATGGATTGAGGGACCAACTTTGATTTTTTTAAGAAATAATTTGGTAAAAATTAATGGAACAAATTTATGCAAATGAATATTCAAGTACTAACTTGATTTTTTTTTTTGTGAAGTTTGAGGATTAAAAAGTATTTTCTCCTTTACTATACACCCATTTCAATTGTAATCGATACTTTCTTGTAATAATAGTTTTCTAGTGTGATATTTCCCGATTCAAGAAACTAATAATTTCCTTTAAATAATCTAATTTTTAACTTAATCAATTTAAAATATAGATTATATTATTAAAGAAAAAATGACTAAATTGCCCTTCTCTTCAAATTGGCAAAATAAGAACCACATAATAGGTATATAATGGATATATGAAGTACCAGACAGTCAATGAACGTAGACCCTATATACTGTCAGAAACAGGAATACTAATTGGCAACTGGTAATGTTCGTTTTGTAATTTCGCTGTAAAAGGGATTCACTGGAGAGCTACTCAAGTGAGCTACAAAAGGTAGCTCACAATATCTTGGGCTTCATGGCTACAAACTTGGGCATAAACCGTGATAAATTATGCGAATTATTTGGATCACAATCTGTACGAATGAATTATTACCCACCTTGTGCAAATGCTCATGATAAGGTGGTGGGACTTACGCCACACTCAGATGCCTGTGGATTAACTCTTCTGTTGCAAGTAAGTCCAGTTGCAGGACTGCAAATCAAAAGGAATGGAAAATGGCTGCCTGTTCTTCCATTTCCAGGTGCTCTCGTTGTCAACATTGGCGATGCTCTAGAGGTAATCTTGGTTCCTGACGTCAGATTTTTGTACAATTAATTGCTTTACCTTGTGAATTTCAGTTCTTTTTATATACCAAGACAGCCATATAGTAATTTTCTGATCACCATTGTGTTTTGATAGATATTAACAAATGGAAGGTACAAAAGCATAGAACACAGGGCTGTTATAAATGCAAAAGAGGAGAGGATATCTATAGCTGCTTTACATAGTCCAAGTTTCGGAAGAACAGTGGGTCCACTTGCAGAGATTGTGGGTGAAGGAACGCCACTGTTCAAGTCACTGAGTATGCAGGACTACGCGAAACTCTTGTTTGCCCAAAAGCTCTATGGAAAGATGATGATTGAACTTATGAAATTGAATCCATGATAGAGTGAACCATCAGTAGCAAGTTAAAGAAAATTATGGTGCTGCTTTCTGATTTGAATGTAAAAATGCTTGCTTGGTGTGAATAGGAATAACTACACTTCATCATATGTAATAAAGTATTGCTATCTTATTGAGTTCTGTTTTTCAGCTAAGTTTCTTAATTTCTCATTGTTGATGGGTGCCTGATTTCTTACCTGATAATTCTTTTTCAGAAATTTTTTATTTCCAGCAGGAATAATACGGAAACGCTCAAGACATTGTTAGAAAAACTGAAAATTCTCAACTATAGGTAGTACTGGTTAGTTGCATATATGTAAGATTTTTGGTATGCTTGATATAGCACATAATAAACTAGAGTGCAAATAAAACCAGCAGTTATCACAATCATTGAATCAGGCGAAGTTAAAATAGACATCATCAAGCTTTTGGACACCAACCTCGCTGTATTGGCTGTCATTCTCAATATCTCAATCAAGATTGACTGTCGCATTTTTCTGTTTTAGATAAAGAAATACAAAAGTGTGTAATGTCTACTTTAGCAGTGCAAGCAATATTACAAAAAGACATTATCTCTGGTTTCTTTTTTGATTGATTGCGGGTTTGTATCAAGTATCGAGAGGTGAATTGCAATTGTTTAAGTATATTAAGTTAATTAGATCTTAATGAATTTAGACTGAGATGATCAAGTATCGAAAGGTGAAATTTGTTCTAATTTAGATATGATATTAACATAAAAATATCTCTTAGTACCAGAATTGTTAATTGTGCATTCATAATACAAAAAAAACCTTAGTTGTAATTATTAGAATTTGAACACTAAATTTGAATTGTCCATATGGATTCGATACCCTAAGTACTACGATAGACGGTTGTGTACTTGCAACTTTCTTTTTAGTATTTTTATATGTAGTACAGTGGTGAGTATCCCCGCCTGTCATGCGGGAGACCGGGTTCGATCCCCTGCAACGACGCCAAAACCTTGATGTGGGTTTTACAAACCCTTATTACTAAAAGAAAGTTGCAAGTATACAACTCTCTTGTAGTACTTTGGGTATCGAATTCATAGGGACAATTCGGATTTAGTTATCAAATTCTAATAATTTTAATCTAAGTAAAGAAAGTAAATAAAGTTTTGTGATTTGATTTAAAGTAAAAAGTGTTGATATTGATTTTTGGTGTTTTTACAAATTTAGACTAAGTTAATCAATTAAAAATTTTAGAAAATCAAGATGAGAGACTTAGAGTTTCTTATCCACTTGTTGACATCTACTTAGTTGATTAAGGGTTGTTTGTATTTTGAAGGCGCAATTAACAAATTTTTGGTATTAAGAAATATTTCTATATTAACACCATATCTAAACTAGAACAAATTTAATCTCTCGGTACTTGATCATCCTGATCTAAATTCATTAAGATATACTTGTCCTAATTAACTTAAACAATTGTAGTTCACCTCTCGGTACTTGGTACAATTCCTCAATTCAATTAGTTTAAGTTTATAGACAATAATCGTCACGTTTCGATACTTAGATTATTATCGACCTTGCTACTTGTGGTCGAGATTTAACAATTTTGTTTCTCAATTTCAATTATCAAATCCTAAGTATGCAATTTGATCAAGATCACAATAAAATTGAAAAAGGTACAAGCCATACAATCAAGATAACATATATAACCAAGAAAGATACAACAAGTTTCAAGTTCCCCCTAAGATTCTAATGAAGATTAGCCCAACATGGCCATGAAATACAACAAGTAAATCTCAAAGAAAGTAAAAAAAAAAAATAGAAAGAATAAACCAAAGAAGGAGGAGATGGTGATGATGACTCCAATGACTCGTTTCTTCTCTTTCTTCTTCTTCTCTCTCAAGGATCTCTCTCTCTCTCTGAGGTGAATAATGAAAGAACTCCTCTAAAAATGCTAGACCTATCTCTGTTCTGGAACCTCCTATTTATAAGAAAAGCTAAAATCTCGAAATAAACCCTCAAAATCCTTCAAAAGTAACAAATAAATTGTTCTGCCGACTCTGGTTACGATCGTAATGGTCATCATTACGACCATAGCTAGTATAGAAACCGTCAAAAATCAAGGCATGAAGGCAGTTCTGTGCTCTGTCGGTGATGGTTACGGTCGTAGTCATGGGTGATTACGGTCGTAATGGGCTCTTTTGTGCTAGATTCTGGCTAAGTACTGGAAATTGGAGCTCTCTGGAAATGATGATTACAGTTGTAAAGGTTTGAAAATCATAGAATATTTCTAATTCATGAAGAAAACAGCTCTCTGTCGAGGTCCATTACGGTCGTAGTCAAAGTGACTACGCGCGTAATGGTCCGAAATACTTAAAAAATGGCTCAGGAAGGAGAATCTAGGCCTCTGAAAAGACTATTTTCGGTCGTAGTAAAAAATGGCTATGAATGTAATAGGTTTTGTGACGCGCAACAGTTGCTATTTTGGCCATAACTTCTTCATCCGAACTCTGATCGAGGTGATTCAAAGTGCGTTGGAAAGCTAAGAAAGAGCTCTACAACCTTGACACATTATATTGGGATTCATAGTCTTGTTTTCTCCTTTCTACTCTGAATCATCGATAAATATATTTTTCTCTCTATCTCGGTTACAGTTGTTTACGGGATTCGGAAAAATATATATTTGCGAAAGTTGTGGTATTTCTATTTGAATAAATGCGAGTCGTAAATATATTTATCTTGTCCTTATCTCGATGAATAGTGTTTGTGCAGAATTTCACGATTTACGGTATTTTTGGCAGAAGAAATAAACCGCTCTCTAGTCAGTCCTGGTGGATAACCGATAGATGTATCAGACGTGTGATACTCCGAAGAGAGAAGTCTCTCAAATTCGGTCTTCCAAATCTGCTGCAATCCATTTGGAATTTGGATCAAGGTATAAATGTTATATTAATCTATTTAATTTGTAAGTAGATTAATGTTTTAGAAATCAATTATGGAGTAGATTTGTAAAAGAATTAAATCGGGTTTTGATGCCAAAGATAAACGGGAGGTGGACACCCTCGACAGTTTATCTGACATACCTCGTTTAATCCTTGGCTTAAGTTAGAAGTAAAATTTTTGTTTTACGGACTTTTCGCAGCTTAAGCTAATTAACGGGTTTGAACCGTTCATGACCCAACAATATGAACACTTGTTTCAACTAATTTAAACACGTCTTTTTATTTAGTCTACACTATATTCTGTGATGAACATTATTAGTGAAAGTATTTTATATACCATATATGTTTTCAAGTGTACAACATACTTGAAATATCAAGTATGAACATATGTGTCAACTAATCTGGACTCATTGTTTATTTAGTCTACGTCTCATTTTGTGATAAACATTATTAGTTATAATTTTCAAGTGCACAATATACTTAAAATAGCTAGTATGAACATATGTTTCAACTAATCCGAATACCTTGTTTATTTAGTGTACGTTCCATTCTGTGATAAACATTATTAGTTACTATTTTCAAGTGCACAATATACTTGAATTAGCTAGTATGAACACATGTTTCAACTAATCTGAACACCTTGTTTATTTAGTCTACACTCCATTCTGTGATAACCATTATTAGTTACAGTTTTCAAGTACACAACATACTTGAAACAACTAGTATGAACACCTTGTTTATTTAGTCTACGCCCATTCTGTGTTTAACATTATTCATTACAGTTTTCAAGTGGACAACATACTTGAAACAACTAGTATGAACATCTGTTTCAACTAATATGAATACCTCATTTATTTAGTTCACGTTCCAATCTATGATGAACATAATTAGTTTCAGATTTCAAGTGCACATCATACTTGAAACAACTAGTATAAACATGTTTAAACTAATCTGAATGCCTTGTTTATTTACTCTACGCTTCATTTTGTGATGAACATTATAAGTTATAATTTTTAAGTGCACAACATACTTGAAACATCTAGTATCATATGTTTCAACTAATTTGAACATCTTGTTTATTTAGTTTAGCTCCATTTTATGATGAACGTTATTAGTTATAATTTTCAAGTGCACAATATACTTGAAAATAGCTAGTATGAACACATGTTTCAACTAATCTGAACACCTTATTTATTTAGTCTACTCCATTATGTGATGAATATTATTAGTTATAGTTTTCAAGAAATCGAGATATAAGAACATAAATTAAGGAATTGAGATATAAGAACATGAATTAAGGACAATATAGTAAAAAATAGTTTGTTCGTCATTGAAATATAATCGTGTGGTAAAGATTACAATTACCGCACTATTAGTTGGCAGTATCATTTTTGGTCTGAGTCTAAGAAGTTCGATAGAAATCAACTTTAGGTCCAAGTCTAATTTATTATTGTGATTGTATAATTTTTTAATCGTCAAGTGAGCTGGTCTTAAAGGAAAATAATAAAAAAAGTTAAAGAAAGATGGACCTGTTGCTAGAGCTATGGGCCTTCAAAAGAGCCCATAAAAATGACAAAATTTAAAAAAAATGCAAGCTGCAATAATATGATTTGGACCGTCCGATTAGATTAGATCCGTATCCTCTGCACCTACTAATTTGAACCATCCGATTAAATCTGAACTCTTGATCGCCAATTATGTGATTCAGAGAGCTTTTGTATTATAAAATCACATCCGTTCAAATCTAATCGAACGATCCAGATCAGTGAGTGCAGAGAGCACCCATTTTTTATGGGTGCAGAGGATATCGTTTCAAGAAAATGACATTCCACAACATTTCAAAAATGAATTTCTCAATTGTAAGTATATGTTTAAAATTAAGTATAAAAGACTCGAGGTATATGTGCCAAAAATAAAAACGAAGAAAGAGTTCTATTTATTGAAGTATATGAAATACTAATGTATACATCACTTTTTTAATCACAAAGAAACAAGACAAATCACTCTCCGGTCCTTTCTTTCTTGCCATAAGACAAAATTACCTTTATATCTCTTTTTCTTATGCACATGTCAGCATTATTGGTTATTTTGCTTCATGTTAGGTATAAATCTTTAAAAAAATTCCCTAAAAGCCCCCTTAGAATCATCATAATATCTCGTTGCAATGCATGGGTATTTTGAACATGAAGATTCTCCATTCTTTATCTAGCTAGTATATCTAATATATTTAGTAAAATTAAAGATTAGCACTACACTAGTGAAGTGTATCTTTAATTTTCAAGCAATTCTTATTATCTCTTTCCCAATATAAGAAACCTAGAGTCACTGATTAACTCAAAAATTCTTCACTTCCACCTTGAGTTTTCATATTTTAGTGTTCAATCTATCTGCAGCATCTTCATCATTAACCCAGGCAATTTCCTTTGAGTAGCACATAGGTGTGCCTTTAGCTAGACAAGCTTTCCCACGTTGATCCAACTTCTTGTACTGCAAGCCACATGCATTGCAGAGGGTCTGAAAAAAAAACAAATATTAAAAAATATCAAGATATTGATGTGATGAAAAAAAATTATATATTTCATGTCCAAAATTTTTAGGAGCTATAAGTTCCAGATGTGCTGAAAAAATTATAGTATTAAAATTGATTAAGAAAATAATATAGAATTAATTATCAAGAAAAGCAGTTACTACTCAGGTAAAAATCATATAAAAAGATAGCATGAAAATCACTTGATGAGAAGCTTGTGCGATTTATTGAAAATGACTTGAAGAAAAAGGACAAAATAGAATTCTAAATATGCAGAATTATTAAGAGGGAGGGAGATTGGTGGGAAGGTCATACCTTCAATCCTTTGAGGCCATTCCTCCATAGTGGTGTTTCGATCGGTACAGTGACAAACATGACAACTTTTCCACTGGTACTGGATGCAAGGTCAACTTCAGGTCCAGTGAAGCAGGAATTTCCAAAGAAAGCTTTAAATTAATCCCGTTTTCATCAAAGTCATCTTCTATTTGTTTTCTTTTTTGGGTTGATGATGGAGATGCTGTGAATAGGTTGAGTTCCTTAACTCTCTTGGTTTGTCAATCCTGCTTGAAATTTGTGGTATCGTTAGGTTTACAGCCTCACTTAATCGATTGTAACTTAGAGAAGTCTAAGTTTGAATGTACAAATTGTAAGGTTTTAGATTAGAAACTGAAATGTGGTAATTTGAGACCAGACCAACAAGGTAACTTAGATTTAGGTGAGGAACCGAAAAGAGAGATCCAATTCCTTCGACAGTACCGAGGACTAAAATATAGGTAATTAGGTGAGAAAATGAGAGGAGAAATTGAATTGTTTATGTTATTCTTGGCTAATCACAAATATATTTGGATTTAGTTGAGAAGAGAAGACCGCTAAAGCCAGTGCTCGAGTAAACTAGGTACAAAAGAAAATCACAAAAGTAAGAATTAAAAATAAGTATTTTCCAACATGTTCTAATTATCTAGTAAGCCGAACTCTACAAATATCAATTCTTATATTCTTCAAATTCTCTCAATAGTTCAATTTAGAATTTTATTAAGAGTTTTGTTATTATTTAATCCATATCACAAAGTCCCGATAGCTTAGCTAGTTTACTGAAGTCAATTTGGTAATTAAATCTTGTTTCCTGTGAATTTGACATCTGAAATTATACTATTATATGGTAGGTACCACAATTCCAATTGTTGTTTATATTTGTTATGTCCTAACAAAACATCATTTAAGTACTAAGTAGAAATTTATTGAAATATTACTCTCATTACCTTTTTAGGGAATGTTCAATTGCTCGTAATTCTTCGCTTTCCTAGACCATCCATGCCGATCATTCGGACTTCAAATATCCATCCAGCAATTACTCGTGTATCATCTGACAGAGAACGCAAGATGAAATCATCAACATCTGGTGACCACATGTCAGCCGATAGACATACGGCAGCAAATTGGGGGCAGAGTTCAGAGAAGGATTAGTTGCACAAGGTCAGAGAGACAAGGTGTATCAAAACTGTTACTTTGGCGGCTGGAAATTAGATGGAGGAGTGGCGTAAGAAACTTATTTATACAAGAGAAATTAGGGTTTAGTCGTTGCGCAACAACGTGTCGGAGTTCATCCACCGATGGATTAAGATCAGATGATTACAATAGTTATCATCATGCATCCAAATCTATTCATCCCACATTGAACCAATAGAAGCCAAACTCCAATAAGATATCTGCTGTATAATGTCTATCTACCAATAGCTAATTTGATTCATTTAAGGGAAGTATGAATTGGCAACTTTATTTATTTGATGACTGAGAATCAGAAACAAAAAAGATTATTAAATAGTGTAAATAAATTATATTTGGTACATGAAAATTCTCTAACCTTTATATCTAATGTAGTAACTAAAATTAAAAATTAGCACTACACTTGTTATCATATCATTATAATTCAAATTATAATTCAGATTGTGGAAGTGAATTATCTGGGAGCATCTTCAGCCCATTAATGCTAAAAAGAAAACTAAAAACAGAAACAAAAGAATAAACAAGAAGAATAAGAAAACTAGTGAAACAGTTACATCAAAAGAACAATGTAAAAGCACATATTGATTGAAAATTCAAAAAATTCACTCAAGCAAATTCAAGTGGAAAAGGAAATAGACAAAAAAAATCATCATGAATTCTAAGCTCAGGCTATACATGCAAACTGACGCTATACAAATTATTTATTACAATAATTGCTAGAATTTAAAAGAACAAGTTTAGGTAGTTCAGCATCTTCAATTATTTCAACAAATGAATTTCCCAAAGGTTTTGACAGACTACATTAAGCAGTGCAATAAAATATTTCTGCTAGATTTTTAATCTTTGAAATTACTTTTGCATTCAGTTAATAAAAGCTGGTGCATCCTCCGGAGCTATTTTTAAAGTAAATAATATAATATTTGAATTTGTGAAAGGATAGTCAAAGTAATAAAACAAAATGTTTGTCCTAGGATAATGGTAACACCATAAGAGTGAGGTGATGCTTAGAGAAAGGAAGGGGACTGAGTATAAGTGACCAAAATTAATTCAAAGATGAAGGAGGAACAAAAAAAAATGATAACAGATGAAATAAGCAGGTTGAATGTACTTTCTATAAGCATTGTATAGTACAATAATGATACAGAGACCAGAGTATAGAGTTCAATACCTCACTTTGAATTAAAACATCAGCAAAGACCCCACTTCTTCTAAAAAAAAATTCAATAATAATAATAATAATAACATAAAATAATTTCAAATTTTTGATATTCGAAACCATTTGTCAGTATAATTGTTTCACATTATATGCATTTGACACGAACAAGGTTGACCTCAAAATAACTTTCCAATAATAAATACTACCAACTTTGAACAGATTTATGTAATTGTGGATTTGTGGGCGTACTTGAGAAAAAGGTTTAAAGGAAGATGCATTTTTTCCTGACTAATTAACATCCACTAGTTTGATAGATAAACGAACTTCATTCAAGCGTCTAATCAAAACATGTTGCTTGCAACCCCCAATACACCGATTTCAGCACCTTTGTAGTGAATTCAAATTGTATTATTCCCCCAGATATTTTGACTCTATTACCGACTCGAGCACCTAATTAATTAAGAAACAAAAAAAAACAAAAAGAATAATGGGGCAGAGGTGGAACAAGAGAGAAAGAAGGAGCACCTAGCACGCGAAAGGATGCCATTGATCGAATTGAGTCCTCAGCAGGAGCAGAGAGTGGCTCCGGTAAGGAAGGAGAGCGCGAAGAAAGGTCGGGCCTCAGCCTCTCAGTCACGCTGAAGAGCTGATTTGTGAAATCATAGTGCTATAAGTTGAGATTCCCCAGCCCCGAGCCGCGTGCTGCTCTAGACACTTAACTACAGAATGCAGCTAACGAGCCCCTAATCTACAAATTTAAAACACAATACAGAATGCACAACTATAAATAAAACTCGGTCTTGGGATAAAAGAAAATGTAAAAATTCTCCATGTAGCTAAGCTGTTTGTAAGAATGTCTAAGTCAGTTTGGTATTGGGACTTGTAAACTACAATAAGTCGTTCGTGGTCCGTGGCTACTGGTAGGGTTCTCGAAGTCAAAATCGTGCCTGCGTGTTTGAAAACAACACGAAATGGCATGCACGATAAGAACACGGCACGGTTAAGACACGACACGAGATACGATACGGTACTGTTCACGTGTCGTGTCTTAAACGTGTCGTGCATAGGTTTTCTACTTAGGACACGACACGGAACGTTTACGAGGAGAGGCACGACACAGCACGAGAACACGTCTACACGATACATTTAGACACGACACGACGGCACGATACATATAGAAACGGGTAGGCACGACACAGCACAAATAGAAACAGATAGGCACGACACGACACAGATAGAAACGAGTAGACACGACACAACACAGATAAATACGAATAGACACGAAAGTTCAAATACAATTAGACAATTAATAACATACCCATATGGGGAGAGCTACCGCAAGTATATTGTTTCAATACAATAAGACGTGATTTCTTTTTTGTCGTGTAGTATAGATGAGAGTGCAAGAAGATTTGTTAAATTGGACGACTTATTTGACTAGAATTATTAGATATGAGTTGTTACTTGTTTAACTGGACTCATTTACATTATTCGATGGAGATTGACTTCTTTCAAACAGTCAAGTCAATAGTCACGGGAGGGGTATAATACGTAATCAAGTTAAATTCAACTATATATACAATTATAATTTATCAAATTCATTTCATCCAAATCTCAACAATCTCACTCTTTATATTCTGTTATATTGATCTATCTCCCTTTCGTCTTGAAACTTTTTAATTTTCTAATTTAGTGGTTTTTTGTTAGAGGTACTAATTTTTAAAATAATTAATATACAAAATACAATCATAATTCATTTTTCTGTTTTTTAATAATTATCTTTTTTTAGTCTCTTCTAAGTCTCTAATATAAAAAATATTTTTGTTCTTTATATTTAAATAATTAATTAACATCATTCTATATTTTATGCAGGTTTTTTTTAATTCGAAAATAAAAAATCCTCCTTATTTACATTTTTTGTTGTTTTCTACCAATCATCCATATAGATCCGAACACCAACCTGAACTGGCTTGAATAAGTAAGTGCACAATTAGGTGTGACCCTGAAGTATAATACCGAATCGAACGTAGAACCAAGAGTAGATTTGAATGTAGCATACGGTCTCCCGCCACGAGTTCCACACATCAACAATGTTCCTGTCCCACCCATGTCAGTTGGGTTATCATCAGCAATGAACCTGGAAGCTCATGAGACTCCTCAATCCGTGGAAGGTCCTACAGATGGGAGTCACGCAGCACAACAAGCAAGAGAGCTCGAACAAAGACATCGTCGGCATGGGAGATCTTTGAGGATATCAAAGGTCCAAATGGCAACACCGTTGCAGCTAAGTGTTTAATTTGTTTGGAAGTATATGATTTCAAGGTTGACCAAGGTATCGAAAATTAGCAAATACCGATCAATTTCTTAAGACAATTAGAAGCAACATGGGATTACCCAAAGGGAATGTATTTGCAGAAGTAGATAATTTGTTTGAAAGTGTATATAGAATATATGAGCAGCGTCACTCTCAGGTAAATTATAAATTTATAAGTTGTTTGAGTTATTTCATTTTAATTATCACTTTAAGCTAAATTAATTATGTGTGAATCAGATTAGAGTGGCATCAAATGCGCCAACATCATCCAATCCTTCATCAAGAGGAAGGAGTATCATTTCTCGTATCAAGTCTATTATTGAAAGAAGCAATGACACGCCTTCACAATCAACACCTGACTAGTACAAAGATACAACTCTACACATCACCCATCTCAAGCGCAGCCACCATAAACATTGACGAAGAAAATTTCAACATTCTGCAATTTTGGCATCAAGTGAAGGGCTTGTTTCCAATTTTATCGTCCATGGGTCTCGATATTTTTGCCGTTCTGGTCTCCACAATAGCTTCTAAATCTTGTTTTAGCACAACTAATAGGGTTCTAACTGACAAGAGAACGAGATTGGGCGCGAAAGTGTTTGAGGCACTAGTTTTATTAAAGGATTGGTATGATGCAAAAAAAAAAAAAGACTTCAGGATAAGTCTTGGATGTATGCAATTGAGAATGAAGAGAACGAACAAGTTACCGGCGTATCTAGTTCTAATCCAGAGCCAAGCCAACAAGTCGAGGAGGTACAAGATTCGTATGCTTCAAATTCGTACATGTACAACTACGAAGAATACGGATACTCAATGTACAATCAACAACACTACTTTTAAGGATTAAGGTATAATTTTCATTTCAATTTTAATATTTCAATTAATTTTATTAAACTATACTAAAAAAAAAAGTTAGAACTCCGCTTATGTTATTTCACATAACCGGTCCCAAGCCCGAAATAAAGGAGGAGGATAACTTTTTTCTCTTCTCTTTTGCATTTATTAATTATTTTATTTTAAACTTTATAAATTTTAAAAAATAAACGTTTAGACACGGTATGCTTAGACACGAGTCACGACACATTTAAGACACAACACATTTAGACACGGCACGTTTGGACACGCCATGTTTAGGGACGACACATTTAGACACGGCACGTTTAGACACGACACAGTTAAGACACAACACATTTAGACACGGAACAGTTAAGACACGATACGTTTAGACACTACGTGCCGTGTCTTAACCGTTTCGTTCCGATCCTTTTCAATTTTTGGCACGGCACGGTAAAACTAATAAAATACTAATCGTGTCGTGCCGTTCCGTGCCGTGCCAAGCCGTGTTTGGAACGGAACGGCACGAATTTAGAACACTAGCTATTGGTCAGGGTGGGAGCAGGTAACCCGAGACGAAGGAACACATGAGCGATTGGAGCCTGATTATCTGTAATTCGAGATGACGTGACAAATGAAAACTCAAGCCCGATCCAATCCGAGACGACTCATAACCCGAGATGAAGCGACACGTGAGGACCCGACCAGACCCGACCCGACTTGATTTGATATAACTTATAAATTTATCTAATATTATCTTGCATACATCATAATCCAATTTTAATTACAAATTAGACAAATTATGATATGGGTCAAAATTAACTTGATTTTACTATTTTCGATGCAAAATCAATTTTATTGTACAATTATTGATGATGATCAACGAATACAATTAATCGAAAAAGACTGACATGACCCGATCCGATCCAAATTCGAAAATTGTCGACACCTAACGACTTGAAACTTGATCGACTCCACCCAATCCGACCCGCAACCCGACTATTGTCGAAAGTCAAACTAATCCGACCCTAGCCGACCGAAACTCGCCTGACTTACAGGAGTTGCCACCTCTAATATATACAGGGCGATAGAATACGAGTACAAAACTAGCAACGAGCAGTTTATTGTTTTAGGGTTTAGACTGACTGCCATCATTACCAGCATTTGACAGGCAGAATACATATTAGTACCAGTTTTTTTATGAGCAACGTGTAAAATCTAAAAAATTTGACTGTCAACAACTTTATTCAGTTTGGGGCTTTGGGCCCATCTTGCTTCAGTTTCACGTTATTAACTAATCTTAGAAGCAGAACACGGAAACTTTATATCACTAATCTTGTGTGGCTAGAGTTTCATTCTTTTACATTTAGGTTCCGTTCCGATGAATCCCGTGCACGGAAATGGGAACGGAATTTGAACTGAAATGATACTGTGCAGGTGAGAAAAAAAAATCAACTCTGAGCAAATTTGTTTTTTCCCACGGACGTGGGTAAGCTCCAAATGGGGCCTTAATTTTTTTCCCGTTTCTTTGCGTGATTAAGGTAAGTTTGTGAAATTCTAATCGAGGTTCATGTATAATCAAGAATGAATTCAAAATTTTCTTCAGAAAGACAAGATCTATATCTTTTTTCAAAGAACAAAATGAGATATATCTGTAAATATATAATTATTTTACAAAAAAATTGACACATAACTGTTATCCCCAGTGGCAACACATGCATCCGACCTGTGTGTAATTCTGACATCAGAGCATGCATATTGATGAATCTATTTAATAATCTTGATGTTAGTAGGATATATGTGTCATCTGCAAATTAGGATGTAGATGTTTGCACTATTTTTTTTCTGAGAAAAATGATGTTTGTACTACTTGAAGGAAGTGCATGAGATTGCATGTTTTAGTCATCATTGCTTGTTGTGTGTTAGCGCTTAGCAATCAAGATAAAAAAAAAAGAAGAAAAAACATTAGCGTTAAGAAGTTTCTTGTGTAATCCTCCAATGTGAAAATAACGTGATCTCTTTTATTCAAAATTCGAATGAATGACTCAGTAGTAATTGTTGTAGGGAGCTAATATATTGATACCTTCAGTGATACCATCATCGATACCAACAGGACAGATCCAGTTGATTTCAGTTTGCATGTTGTTGTTTTTATGATGCATGTTGTTTTTTGTATTATGCATGTTGTTTTTGTTAGTATGCATATAATTGATCGGACGCTCCACTGAAAACGAATGTTGCCACGCTCACCGACGCGGATCGCTACGCTCATCGATGCGGACTGGACGAATTCAGTTGCATTTATTTTGAAAAGTTGTTCTAGTTATTATGCATGTTGTTTTTGTTATTGTGCATGTTATTTTTTGTTATTATGCAAGTAAATAACATGCAAAATAATACAAATAACATGCATAATAACAAAAACATCATGCATAATAACGAAAACATAATAAATCATAAGTATAACAAAAAACATAATGAACTTAGCATATAAATCATAAGTATTTGACTGTTATTCATGTTTTTGGATGCACAATAACAAAAACAAAATGCATAATAACGAAAACAATATGCATCATAAGTAAAACAAAATTTCATAATAAATCATAAATAGAAGAAAAAAAATATTGAACTTAGCATATAAATCATAAATATTTAACTGTTATGCATGTTATTAGATGGACAATAACGAAAATAACATGCATAATAATGAAAACAATATGCATCATAAGTAAAATAAATTTTCGTCGGAACTCAACTGGACGTGTCCAGTTGGTATCGCTGACGGTATCGAAGTTGAGATCCGCGAAACATTTTCCATTGTTGTATCCTCACGAGCAAAAGATTTAAAGACAACGAACCTCTTAACATATAACAAACTTTTACTATATTTGTTTCATTTTATTTCCCACGCTTGCTATAAATGATGTCAGGACCGATTGTGCAAGTTTATTTTCCAAAAAAGGTGATCATATATAGTGGTAAAACAAGCAAATAGCAAAGGCGGGAATAAAGATACTCATTAATACTATTTGAATTATTTTGGATTCAATTTACAAAGACAATGTATCTCAGTAATTGATACATTTTACACTCAGTGACCTACTTTGTTAATAATAAATACATTAATCTGACAAATGCTCCAATCAGCTCATCTTCTTTGCAATGCAATTGGTCACTAGTCACTACCGTCGAAAACAATTGCCATCCCATGCTTTGGGCCTTGACCAAGCATCATCACGGGCTTTTTTCCTTACCTAATAATTAAGTTATAACTCAGCCCAAATCAACTTGGGCCTCAAGGCCTCAACCCCTCCATATTTTACAAAGGATATATCTTTCTAATGGTAAACTGTTGTTGACTTTCCCTCAATTCTAATGCTCTTGAACCATTTAGCACACATAACATATACAACAAAATCAATCACTGTTAGGATTGCCAGCATGAAATAGAATCTGTCCATGTGACCCTTATTTAAGTCCTCTGGAATCCATCCTGCCTTTCCTTTCACTGTTGTTATCTTCATCACGGCCGTCACGATTGCATCACTGAAATAGTTCCCCAGAGACATGGATGTCATGCAAAGCGCGCTTCCAAAGCTCTTCAGTCCATCCGGTGTCTGCCCGTTGAAGAACTCCAATTGTCCCACATACATAAACACCTCGGATGCTCCGATTAGTGCATATTGAGGCATTTGCCACATTATGTGTAGTCTACTTGTGCCATCCGCATTGGCCATTCTAAGCCTAAAGTACTCCACTGTTCCAGCAGAAAGCATTGCTACAGTTGCAATCAAAAGTCCAATCCCCATCCGTTGGAGTTCTGACAACCCACGTGGGTTTCCGGTAAATTTGCATGCCAATGGTTGAAGAATTCGACGGTAGAAAAAGATGAAGGCTGCAACACTAAGGATATCGAAGGCCGACATGCTGGCCGGAGGGATTGAAAAACCAAACACATCATGCCGCATTGCCGCACCTTGAACTACAAAGAGGGAAGCCATCTGGGTGAAAACGACAGAATAGATTATGGTGCAGAGCCATATTGGCAGGAGCCTCAGCACAGATTTCACTTCTTCAACTTGAGTTACTGTGCACAGTCTCCATCGGTCTCTAGAGACAGATTTTGGATCTGCGGTGAAGTCATCGACATTGACATAAGCAGCACGATCCAAGCAGCTAGTTATAAAAAATAAAAATCATTAAGGCAAATTCATTGGAGTATAAGTACTTCTGAAGTTCTGATAAATTCATTTCCAGAAATTTTTTTATTTTATGGTTTTCTGGTAAATGACCAAAAAAATTGTTTTACTCACTTGAAACCCTCAGTATGTAGCATTCGTCTGGTCCCATTTCCCTCAGCAGCCTCTTTTCCATCTTGCTCGTATAAATCATCACCACTTAAAGGCACCATCACGTTCCATTTTCTCAATGATGCCACCACCACTTGACAAACTCTTGATAAAGGATTGCCACATGGTCTGAAGTGCCTGTACCGGGTAGTGCCACCAATAAATAGTACCAGTGCAAGAAATGCTGATGCACCAGAGGCCCAAAACCCCAAGGCCCAATCTCCCTTGTCTTCAAGGTAACTCAGGAAAGTATTTGAGAAAAGAGAGCCCAGATTTAGTGACAAGTAGAAGTAACTAAAGAATGAAACCTTTGAGTGGGCTTCAGTCAGGTCTGACTCGTCAAACTGGTCGGACCCAAATGTCGCAATGTTGGGTTGGTATCCTCCATTGCCAAGTGCAATCAAGTAGAGAGAGATGTAGAAGATGAGAACTTCCATGGTGGAGTGTTCGCCACAACGATTGTGCTCACTCCCACATCCTTGAGGTCTCATGAGCAATAGTTGGGAGGTTACAGCTAATAGCGCCAATCCCTATAAATCAGTAAATCAGTAAATAGAATACTGGTAAGAATAATGTTTGACAGACGAAAGAAATTATGGAAAAAAATTGTCAATTTAATTAGAGGTGCTTACAAGAACAAAAATAACTTGGAAGATGGCACAAGTCTTGTAACGGCCCCAGTAAGAGTCGCTGAGCAAAGCACCTATAAGTGAGAACATGTATACTGTCCCTGTCCATTTGCTAACGTTGTTGGCTGCATCCTCGTTACTTTGATGCAGAACCCTTGTCAAAAAAAGCACCAAATTCACGCTTACTCCAAAGAAAGCAAGTGTTGCTAATCCCTGATTTACTGCACAAGATAAGATGTGAAAAGTACTTTATTCAATTGTGATAAGAATATGACTTGGAAATGTTTCCAACTTTTAGCATGTCATTTAGCAGAATGCATAAAAATTTGGTAAAACTATATACTGCATATTTTGTGCACTGAATTAAGTGGGAACAGAAAGCCAAGAACTGGGGAAGAACTAATCATCTTCAATTTAAATGTTAACTAAAATCTTGGTTTTAGATGTTTAATCACCTACTGATATGTGAGTGTGCCAGTAGTTCGCAAAGTAAATTTGCGAACGCAGTTCGTATTAAGATCTCAATTTTTCTAAATTCAAATGGCCGATCAAAGATGCTTAATGTGATCCACATTCTGGAATCATATTGAAAAAGTAAAAACTAATTTTATGATATTTAGAAATATCTGTTGTTGTTACTACTTTCTTTACAAAGAAAGAAATCAATGATATTGACTGGTGTACTATATTTTAATTAGATCGGTCGAATTTTTCCTGTATAAAAATAAAACAATCTAACGAAACTTAATTTTTCGTCTGCAATAAATTTGAAAATACAGATTACAGTGAACAACTCCAATCGATCTTTCAAACTTAATAAAAACTTGAAATTCACAAGACACCAACAACTTCACAGGCATAGAAATTTAATATAACAACAGTTCACATAAAAAGCTAGCTTGTGTCACAATCATAATCAACCATTAATTGAAGAGTTTCTTATGTTTAGTTAAAAGAAGCTTTCGTACATGTGAAAGTTTCTCTCCATGGTCTCTTTCAAATAAGGTAGAGAGCTAGATAGAGGGAGACAACATACCAAGGATAATAATTCCGGCAAACCAGCGACCCGATTTCTTCTTTAATGCAGGTTTGCCTCTAAAATCTACTGTGCCATCTTGAGTGTGGCCACAGCAAACTTCATCCATTGTATTTTCGCTTTCTCCCTCGTGCATCACATCCATTTTCACATTCGCCTGCTCTTCTTGCTTCTCCATCTCCTGAAATATTAATATAATTATTGAAATTATTTATTATCGTTATCATCATCCTCAGCATGCATCACCGTTTTTTATAGCTAAATATATACCATATATATAGTTAAAACAGGTTAATTCAAAAAATATTCGTTAGTTTGATTCAAAGATATATAAATCGTCAGAATCTTAATTACTTTTATGCGTCTAAATGGCCGATCAACATTTAGATGCAATTTAAATATTTAAATCTTGCAAGGACAAAATTTTACTATGTCTTTGTTTTCAATATTTTTTGGATTAAGAAAAATTGCCCCTGTTTAAATATGTAAACTTTTATGTTAATATATATATGTGTGTACGCAGCTCATGTTCATCAGTGAAAGTGACTTAGTGCCACTAGCTTACGTCTATAGTAGATAAAAATAATCCAACCTACAAAGATATGTATAGCAAATCATTGGTCTTGTTTTTTAAAATTTTCTTACCTTTTTCCATAAATGGTTTCACTTATTGCTGAACATGTTAAAGGTTTGTTTGGTGGTGTAAATGGTGTTATATAAGCATATATAGTTTTTTCACATAGCTGGTTTCACTTATCGCTGAACACGATCTTAAATTTTATCCTGAAAAAAAAAACACATATTTGTAAAACGGGGTACAATATCAAAATGATGATGATGAATCATAAAGCTTGTAGAATAGAAATGATGTAAAATCTAGATGAAACTAACCACTTGGTATATCTTAGATTCTTAGACCGATCCCTTGCACTTCTTTAGCTAAGTTGTTTAGAGCAGAGGAGATATCTACGTAGAGAGGAAGCTGGAGGAATGAGTGAACTGAGGAGAGGAGAGATAAGGGGAGTGCGTATATATAGAGTGTGAGAGTCACCAAATATTCATGAGATGGTTTTATCACCGTTTATCTCTGCGCGGAAAATAAGAATAAAGAAAAAATTTGGTTCCTTTTTTACAGCATGTATTGGGGTCTTAGTTGGATCCATTATGAACTGATAGGTCACTTTCATTTACATAAAGTGGTTCTTTCTTTCTTTCTGCCAATTTGTAGGAAAAAAGTTGAGGTTTTAGGGAAACTTTGCCACCTTATTATTTGCATGTCAGGCTGAACGAGCAGATAGCTGTGTGGTTTATTTTTTAATAAATTACTTAATTAATATATTTATTTAATTTTTATTTTTTCCATCAAACAAGTAAATATTGTTATGAGGATCTGAAAAAAGAAATTACTCGGAGATATGATGTTTCAAGTTTTAGTAGCAAAACAGAAATGGTTATGGAATTCCAGACTCTGTTGTAACTTGTAATTTGTAAATATGGAAAAATCACCGGACAAAAACAAAAAAAAATATTATGATCCACAAGCTATATATTGGGTCGGTTTTCACACATTTGTAACAGCTAATTAAAATTCCTGAAGTATAGTTGCTTATTTGGAATTTGTTTGCTGCACCTACTATCACAATTCACAAAGGTGCTTTGCTACAGTTACAAATATTAAATAATTTATGTATATCATATCCTTATTTTAGAGTGAGAAATTAACATATATATTACTCAAACCAGATAGATACCTTAACAAGTGATAAGAATTAAGCAGGGACAGTGTACTGTAATTTTAACATACAGTTAATTAATTTATTAGCTTAAATGCAGTCCCTTTTATCTGTGGTCTGGCAAGGTTGGAATTTTCACTAAAATAACAGGAATTAGAATTCAACTTGTGCAAGTAATTGCACCGTATCTAGTAGGATATTTATATTTGGAGTATGTTTTTATTGGTACAAATGCTTGACTTCCATCTATAAGCTGCTTTCCAAAATCCTATATACTGCTAGAATCAAGGAGTCAAATACGGAGCAAGAAATCTAACCTGGTTCAGGTACAGGAAAAGATCATAGTTTCACACGCCATGAAATCAAGGATGTCTATCAGGGAATATTTATGCAGCTAAACACAAGCAAGTTGTGATGTACTTTAGTTTTGTCGATTTGACTTCCAAATAATTGCTGACACTATACACATAATGAGATCCAGCCATGAAATGTACTCTGCTTCGGTAGGGTCATAGACTCTAAGACGGAAAATTTTCATAGAGGGCCGAGCAGCAAAGAATTTCAACAGATAGGGCCAGAGGCATCCTAATAATTGCACAGAGGGCCAAAGGCGCGACTATTCGATTTTTTTGGCTGAATTCAAGGCAGATTGCAGTGCATTAACATGTTGTGGGCCCTACATGTCAGGGGCGCGACTAATACATGCGACCCTGACATTCTGTGTATTTTTTTCTATTTATACACATTTTATTAATTATATTAAAATATTAATTTTAAATGCACTTATTATATTTATTATTAATAGATGTGATAATATATTAAATATAAATATTATAAATAGATGTGATAATATATTAAATATAAATATTATAAATAGATGTGATAATATATTAAATATAATTATTATATATTTAATATAAGTAATGATATATTTAATTAAGTAATAATATATTTAATATAAGTAATGATATATTTAATATAAGCAATGATATATTTAATATCAGTAATAATATATTTAATAGAATTAATAAATAGAAGAACTAATATATTAAAAATATTATTGCATTATTAAATATTAAAAATATTAAAAATATTAAACTTAGTTATTAAATTAATAAATATATTAAAAATATTATTACATTATTAAATATATTAAAAATATTATTAAACATAGCTGAAGAAATAATATATTAAAAATATTATTACATTAATAAATATATTATTACAAATAAGTAGTTATTGAATATAATTATTATAAGTAGTAATAAATATTTAAATATTTTGTGAAATTATTTATTAAAATATTATTTATAAATAGAAGTAATAATAGTATTTATAATATATGGAATATAGTTATTATAAATAGAGGTAATAATATATTAAAGTGTTTTTTATTAAAAAATTGGAAAACTTACAACCCTATTAATAACAGAAATATTTTACACTTTGCAAGAAATACAAATGGTCCAGTGGCAAGGGGTGTTTGGTTGTAGGCGCTGGGTTGAGTGAGGGCATGGGTTCGAACCCCCTGCTGGTCATTTTTGTGAATTAAAATAGGGACGCATGTATTAGTCGCGCCCCTATGGTACACAGCTGAAATCTCGCATCCAGAGAGCTGTTTTTAGTTAATTTCTTAGGGGCGCATGTATTAGTCGCGCCCCTAAGGTATGCTGCCATAAAACCCATTCCCTTCCCTTTATTTCTTATTTCTTCCCCCAAACCCGCCCTAACCCTATTTTTCTCTCAATTTCGCTCCCTCTACTCCCTACCTCTACCTCTACATCTCCTTCATTGTTTTTGGCCAATTCTTCTCTCCCTCTCCTCTCCTCGCTCTCCGTAGTTGCTTCATTGATCTCCTTCTTCTCCCCTTGATCTTCATCATCATTTCAAGGTAATTTTAGGTTTTTTTTTTAAATTGTGCCATGGTAGTTGCATGGCTAATAATTGAGTTATTTTGTAGTATTTGTTCATTATTATTGATTGTGGTAGATTATTGGTGATTGATATATACTATTGCCAATATTGTGAGAATTTTTAGGATTTTTTTGAAAAATTGTGTCATGGTAGTTGCATGGCTAATAATTGAGTTTTTTGGTAGTATTTGTTGATTATAATTGATTGTAGTAGATTATTGGTGATTGATTTAGATTATTGACAATATTGTGAGAATTTTAGATTATTATTGGTAATTATTGATTATTTGTTGAATATTTGTTGATTATTGGCAATATTGATTGTTGTGTATTGCATGTTCAATTATTGTTGGTTATTAAACATATATTTGTTAATATATGTACCAAGAAATAGTTGATTATTGTTGGTTATTATTGTTTGTACCAAATTGATATAAAATTGGTATTGTACCAATTTCGACAAATAAATTAGTTATTAATTGAATATATGTTAATATATGTGTTAATATAGTAATGGCAAGAAACTTGGGTAGAGGTGGTAGAGGCCGAGGCCGAGCCGGAGCGGGGGGTCGCGGTGAAGGCGATTTGTCGCCTCCACGTGAGATTCCGTACGTTGGGTCTCTTCTACGAGCTCTGAATCCAACGCATGCATCCAACCGTGCTTATGACGAGGTAACTATAGCCATCTTGTTATTTTTTTTCAATTGTGTAATTCTAATTTCATTTAAGAAATAACACATTTTTATAAAATGTAGCCAACGTTCGTCATGGAGACAAAGGCCGGGTCTATGTCGTTCACGTACGACGACCAAATTGCCCCAATTCTCGAGCGATTCAATCTCAACCATCTCGCTCGATTGGGCACCATCAAGGTAGACCGTGACCTAATAACTGCGGTTGCTAAGAGATGGAGACCGGAAACACATTTCTTCCATTTTCCAATGGGTGAGATGTCGATCACAATGGAAGATGTGTTGATGTTATGGGGTTTACCGTTGGACGGGCTACCCGTGACAGGCGATGTGGATCAAGATTGGGAGGAGGACGTCATGGAGTTGTTTGGGCGAGTTGAGTGGCAAACCTTTAGGAGGCCGCCGGGTCATTTCCACATGCGACAAGATTGATTGCGTGAACCTTGGCAGCCACAAAGAGAAGGCCCCAGTGATAGACGGCACTTGAAGGCAAGATTACCTCCCAATGCCCCACCCAAGGAGATCGACATGTATGCACGAGCATACATGTTGGACCTCTTATCCACTGTTATGTTTCCGGATCAGTCCGGTTACATACAAACGATGTTCATTCAGTTCTTAAGGAACATCCATGATCCACCGAGGTATAGTTGGGGCTCGACGGTGCTAGCACGTTTGTATCGTGCTTTATGCGATGCATCAGACAGGAGGAACAAACAAATTGGGGGTCCTTTGATGTTACTGCAGATGTGGGTGTGGACGAGGCTCCCGATTGGGCATTCGAGAGCGAAGGATTTGCCCGGTGACATGCCATACATGGTGAGATGGATGGGCCCGACGCACAACTACGACGATGAGCCGCATAGGAGTATCACTCTCTACAGGTACTTTATGACTATTTTAACCATCTCCAATTTTTGTAATAAGTATATATTCTAACATTATTGAAAATTATATAGGTGGCGACTCGAGCATCTCGATGAGAATGGTTCAGAATGGTGGCCCTACGATGAAGATGTGGTTGCTATGTTGCCCCCGATATGTAATGATCAAGATCATATGAGTCTTTTTCATTATCGGGGGCCAATTATATTTTTCTGGATTGTCGAGTGGCACGATCCTGCTAGAGTCGCGCGGCAATTATCTTTCCAAGTCCAAGTGCCGCCTCCATTGCCACCTCCTGATTGCAAGCGCCTTCATAAGGTATGCCACAACAAAAAATCTGAGGGGCGTGATTGGGAGATTTATCACGAGGGGTACATTCAGACTTGGGGGAATCGGTTGGCCAATACAATTAATTTGGGGAACGGTTTCATGAACGGCCCTTGGGACCATTACTTGGCATGGTTCAACCGGGAAGGCATGCACACCGTCTACTGGAGAGGTACAACCGCAAGAAATGCCTTCAACCCGATTGCACATCAAGGGCGTGGAGTTGAGCGAACCTTCAACATGCAAGGCGAAGTTGTGCAACGAACGGTAAATTCATTTCCTTTTTCCTTCAATTTAAACTTTAAAAAACATAAAGTACTAACTAAATTGTTTAATCAGGTGCTTCGCAACTTAACACTCGCTAGGGAAGCGATTGGTGTGATTGCACAAAGCGCCAACAATGTCTTCAAGACTTTCGCGAGAAAGGTTCTTTGAACTTGTCGCGGCAACATCGAAGACGTCGACCAAGGAGTCGTCTTCCACAACCTGATGTTGGAGCATGGCTTGAGGGATAAGGACTTGGAGCCATCCATAGCCGAGGGGTTGCGCGTCCAGCCAGAGCACTACGACTGATTGGGTCAGTTGGTGGGTGGCGAGCAAGCGAGTCAGATGCCCGAGGCGCCACTCTTTCACCCTCCTTACTCACATCTATCACATGGCGGAGTATGGGAACCCGGCCAAGGATCTGGAGTCGCCCAATCGGAACCAAATGATGAGCGTACCGTAGAGGACGCGGTGGACCGTGCATCCGAGTACGTGTTTGGCCCTTCGAGCCAAGCACACAATCCTGATGATGAAGACGAGGACATCATTCCTTTACGGCGCACTGTAGAGGATGGCTCGAGCGTCTAGTGCTTATACCCCTTCCGCTTATGATACACGTGGCCGCGGTCGGGGTCGTCGGGGTAGGGGGGTTGATATTATTTAGATCGATGCATGTTTGATGCATGTTTTTTGAGACTTGTTATGTTGAAAACTTGTTTAATTGTTTAATAACTTGTTTAATTAGATCGATGTTGAAAACTTGTTATGTTGCTTTAATTACTTTTTATGTTGCTTGTTTAATTATATCGATGTTGAAAACTTGTTATGTGCCTTGTAATGCATTTTGGAAAAAGAAAAGTAAACAAAAAAACCTTGTTTCAAACACTTGTTTCAAACTTAAAGAATGACAAAAAAAATTTCAAACTTGTTTAATTGCCTTGTAATACATTTAGGAAAATGAAAATTAAACAAAAAACAAGCTAACACAATAAAAGCCTTGTTTCAAACTTGTTTAATTGCCTTGTAATTTTGAGTGTTAACTTAGGGGCGCATGTATTAATCACGCCCCTAAGTGCTGAACACAAAAACAGCTCTCTGGAATTGTTTCAGCACTTAGGGGCGCGATTAATACATGCGCCCCTAAGTAAATCCGAAAAAATTGTAGGGAGGGGGGTTCGAACCCATGCCCTCACACAAACTCAGCGCCTCTATTCAAACCCCCCTACCACTGGACCATTTGTATTTCTCGAAATAGTTGTAACATCTTTAGTATTAATAGGCTATAAACCTTTCCACTTATAATAAAAAACACTTTAATCTATTATTATTTCTATTTTTAATAATTACTAACTAAATATTTATAATAACTAAGTTTAATATATTTAATATTTTTAATATATAATAATGTAATAATAAATTTTCATATGTAATATTATTTTAAATACATTATTACTTATACATAATAAATATATTATTACTTATTCAATATAAATCTATTATTACTTATTTTAAATATATCATTACTTATTTTAAATATATCATTACTGATATTAAATATATCATTACTTATATTAAATATATAATAATTATATTTTATATATTATCACATCTATTTATAATATTTATATTTAATATATTATCACATCTATTAATAATAAATATAATAAGTGCATTTAAAATTACTATTTTAATATAATTAATAAAATGTGTATAAATAGAAAAAAAATGCACAGAATGTCAGGGGCGCATGTATTAGTCGCGCCCCAGACATGTAGGGCCCACAACATGTTAATGCACTGCAAACTGCCTTGAATTCAGCCAAAAAAATCGAATCTCTTAGGGGCGCGACTATTAGTCGCGCCCTTGGCCCTCTGTGCAATTATTAGGGTGCCTCTAGCCCTATCTGTTGAAATTTGTTGCTGCTTGGCCCTCTATGAAAATTTTCCCTCTAAGAGAGGATGCTTATCATGATCCAAAAAGATATGAAATAAATGATTGAAAAAAAATGTTATTTAATTGACCTAGTTTTGCAATGTGTTTGAGAAGTTTCTAAGTTGTAATAAACAAATTGCAGTGACTCGTACGAATGGGGACAACTTGGGTAGATGAACAATTGCTGAGTTAATCATTGTATGATTATTTTTTTAATTCAAACAATAGAAATTGATTTGTAGAGTATTTGGCCTAATTGCGTGTGCTCTTAATTGTTCTTCGTTTCTATAATATTAATAAATGGTAGTTCCGTTTCTGTAACTTCTGTTCCTCATTTTCGCTATAGAATTTGTATTATAATATTTGTGAAAGCCAGCATAATAACCATTTAATCCAGTAGTTCAAGTAAAGGTAGTAGAAGATGCAAAATGCTAATAATGAAAAGGGTTTCCCATTAGTAAAATAAGGACAAATTTCAGGTATATATAACGGCTTATTCCACGAATATTTATTCCAATTGTTGCATTCTGATATGGTACAAGCATGCTTTTCCAAGTGAACTCTCTCTAGTACAATGGTGATAACACACTTCACTTTTCTTTCCACTCCAGATTTTCAGATGGAGGTGGCGTGTGCATGTGTTAAACGTTAGTGTAATTAAAATATATAAGCGTACTGCTACCTGCCAAACAAGTATTTTGGTTTGTTTCATACAAGTTCCAATCACTATTCTATATAGTTGCAAGGATCCAATAGCATGAAGTGATGTAAACTCATTGAAAATACATGCATATCTGGCTACTATTTGAACCCATGAAGGAACTGCACGCCAATCAATATGCCAATGGGTCCACATGTTCAATTTTCGAAAAGAGCATAAGAGCTAGCGGTCTAAGTAATATAAATAATATAATACAATATTTAGTCAATTAATTGTTATGCTAGACCGTCTAACCAACTTAGTCTAGCTGTGTCATTTGATATTTAGTCAATTAATTGTTATGTTAGATGTTGAACAGGTGTCTTACAACAATTAAGTGTAGAAAATAATGTTTAACTTCAATGACGACATATATTTATTTGATAGAATACAATATTAACTTATGGTTGATGCAAATAATTGAGATTAATGGAATTCACACAAGTGGTTAATAGCATACAAAAATAAATATTGTATAATGTGAGATTGTGAGACGTGGTTGAACAAGAAGCTGGCTGGAAGGAATATTTTTTCTTTCAAAAAACATTTAAACAAAATAAATGTGCAAAGCCCGAGGGCCTTTTATTTAATGTTATTTTTTAATATTTAAATGTGTTATTTTTCAATAAATATAAAAACATAGCTGCAAAGCTCTAAACATGCTCAAATTCTATTTTCTAGGAGATTTTGATGTCTAGATTGTGTTGAGCAGCTTAGATCATCCATTTAAGTTATCGGTGTGTGATTTTTTATGCCGAAGTAAAATACTCATTTTACTTCGCGTAGCACGGTAATTTATCCCTATATATATATATAATTGCGAAACACGCGCTATGCACAGTAGCACAACCCATATATATACATAGAACTGGGTATGGTGCTTGATCAAGCACCAAGAAATCGGTGCATGATCATCAAATCTCACATACGAACGGTTAAAATTTCGATTTATCATGCTCAATAATTTCTTTATATCAAAATCTTGTGTGATACCAAAAATTTTTAATTTTAGAATTTTTAAGTACTTGTTTTAGATTTTCGAAAATGACTCAGAAATAGTAATAAAATATTCAATTGTTTATATCACTTTCAAAAATTCAAAACAAGTACTTAAAAATTCTAAAAATAAAAAATTTAGATATCCCACAAAATTTTGATATATAAAAAAAATTATGGATAGTGTTTAGTAGATATCAATATTGATATCGACTATCGATATCGATGTTATTATGCACATTTATATGAGTTATTGTGCACATTATTTGAGTTATTATGCATGTTATTCCATGTTATTTTTGTAATGAAAAAATTGTTATGCATGCTAACAAAATAATGTACATAATAACTCAAATAGCATGCATAACTATTTCAGTACGAAAAATAACATGCATACATATTTCAGTACAAAAATAACATGCATAATTACTCAAATAATGTGCACAATAACTCAACTAAATGTGCATAATAACATCGATATCGATAGTTGGTATCTACATATCAGCTCCCAAAATTTATTTATCATGATAAACTGAAATTTGAACCGTTCGTATGTGAAATTTAATAATCAAGCACTGATCTTTTGGTGCTTGATCAAGCTTCATAGCAAATTTCTATATATATGATAACTATGGGTGTTGGTCCTGAAACACACATTCCGGCCCCTCTGAAAAGCAGAAAAACTGATATTAGAGACTCAAGAGGCGACATAAGGGCTACGACGAGACAAGCCACGCAGCAGCAATCCTATCGACGACGACATGAAGAGAAGATAGGACGACAACCAAAACACTCCAAAGGACAACACACAATGGAAGAGACGACTCGAGCAGCAGCAGGGAACAAGAAGCAAGGTGGTAGGTGAGAAAACCACTCACCGGTATTTGCCACCTCAGCCAGCCTAGAGGCCACCTCACAAAACTTGGAAGCTACCCAGGAGAAACCCCCGCTACTCCTAGCTCCACCTTTCGAAGGACAACTGGACTACTATCCTACCTCGGACTTTACACAACACCCACCCAGATCTTAGGTTTAAGCTACACCAAGTCTATCTAACATACACAAATAGCAAACCATCCATTCTTTTTAAAAACCCCGCCCCCAGTCTCTACCCATCTTCTTCCTCCATACCTTCTAAACCTTAATTCCCTCTGACAGAAATACTATGTCTCAATCTTTCTACTTCTCCAAGCCCTCCTCTAGTTGTCACCCTCCACCCCACCGCTACCGTCACCTAGACTCATCTTCTCTTAAGCACCACACGTCGGCCACCAACCTACCCCACTCAAGAAATGATGCTCGACACCAGCTCTCAGGGTTCAAATAGAACATCAAACCTCCTCAACCACCCAAACTCCACCCTGCACCACCACCTCAGAAAAGGGCCCGACTAGCAACAAATGCGCCCCAGCTATCTGAATTTGAGCTGGACGCATACCTATCCCAAGCCTCCATCTCGCTAGACCCCAACCACCCTTCTTAGGCTGAAAGATGCCTACAATGCTTCGTCTCGGGGAATCATACCGACAATTGCCAATGTCTCATCGTTTGTTTAAACTGCCTATCCTATGGGCATGCTGCAACCTACTGCCCACACAAAGGAACCACGACCAAACCACCGCCAAATGATGCATTCGTACTATGGGGCACCTCTTCACTCCAAAATTATCCACCCCGTTGTCCTGCAACACCCGTATTCCTTCATGAAACCTCCCATTTGAAAGAAGACCATAGCAAACTCAAAACATCCTTTGTCATCGACACAACTCTACAATCAAGCTATACCCAAAACTCTGTCTTATACGACGTTAACAAAGCATTCCGATGGAACCTCCAATTCAACCTCTACAAACTCTCTCCAAACTGATACCTCTTACACCTACCAGCAAATTTCCGCATGGACGAGTTCCACACACAATGCAAAAAATATCTAGAACCAACGGGCTACGTAATTTATCCATGGTCCCCATTGCTTGGTGCGAAACCCCTACCCTTGTCATACAAGGTTTGGGTTGACCTAATCAACCCACCCCCAGTGGCGGAGCCACATTGCTCCAGGGGGGTGCAGCTGCACAACCCTGGAAATTTTTTTTCAAAAATGACCATATATATTAAAAAAATTTTAAAATGACAGCTGCACCCCCCTGGAAATTTTTTTTCAAAAATGACCATATATATTAAAAAAAATTTAAAAATGACCATGTATTTGAATTTTTTTTGCATAAATGACCATTTAAAATAATTTTTTTCTAAGAATAACCATCATTTCGAACCCCTGAAAAATACCGTAAATCTTGAACCCCCTGGCGAGAATCTTGAATCTGCCCCTGCCCACCCCCAAACCTCTTCTTCTTGAGAACTTTCTACACAATTTCTTCCTCTCTTCTTAAGGTAATTTCATATTTCTTTTCTCCTAAACTTTCTCTTAAGCTTGCTTCGCGCGCATTTCAACGTTCAATATTAACGAAACGTTTAACGCAAATTACTACGTTCCCGAAAACCCTCTTTTGAATCTATGCCAGATCTCTTTTCTTAAGCAAAACGTAAACGCAACAATCCATTTGCGTATCTTTTTTGTTCCTTTGACACCCCTAATTGGATTACACTTAAGTGATTTGATTGTAATTCTTGGTGTTCGATCTTCTCGAGATGTCCATGAACTAAGAAGGGATCTAATACTTGTGTTCATCGGTGTTCGTCATGTATATTTCTTCTCCGATGTATTTGAAATCATTCTAAATACATGTTTATAAAAATTGTGAAGTTTTAACTTCATTTCAATAATCACAACGAATCAAATTTGGCTCGCGAAATAAAAAGGGATCTGAAGACCACCAAGTTCAGATTTGGAGCTGGATCTGTTGGGCTCCAACCCTCCTCCATCTAGTCCAGATCTCGATCTCTCCTCCATGGACGGCGCGATTGCCTCAGTGTGTGACAACACACCATTACAGCAACAACGACCCCTCCACCATCACGATCACCGACGACGCATGGCTGCGTCCTCAACGATGACGAAGGTTGTAGCAGACTACTCACAACCGCAATCACAACAACGACCTTTGGTTGTATTTCAATTTTAGTTTTTGTTTTATCGTTATTTATAATTTATCTTTTCTTTAATTTTCTTTCTTTTTCACCTTGTAAATATTTCATCCATATTAATGAAAAAATTGGTAGGCACTGCGCCTATCTTAAAAAAAACTTCATTTCAATAGACATCAAGGGAGACAGTTAAATCGTCTAACTTGGGTCGTTAATTTTGTTAGTTATCGACGATTACTAAAATGAAATTGAAATGATGCAACATTTCTTGTACTCAGATAATATAATAATGACATATCTAATCAATTAGTTTTAATATTTAAGAATTAAAAAGTATTTGATTAAATATTAGTTTCATGAATTGATGTGACAACAAAATCATAGGCATTAAATCACTTATCATGAACTATATATGAGTGTGTTTGACAAATTATGGAATAGTGACGAAAGAGTGTAACTCAAATGGTAAAAGTAGAAGTGTCATTCGAAAAAGTAGTAGAAGAGTGTAATTCGTGACTATTTAGTGGAGTGAAAATGTCGTCATTGGAACAATTGAAATATTCATAGTTATCATGATAATAATGATGATAATGTGCAAATGGCCTAATAGCTCAAGACCATTAGAATAACTTCAATGAGGTCATGATTCAAACCATTGTGAGCACAAAGGTTTGAATCTCGTTAAGAGGTATTTTAAAAGTAAATAAATGTCGGGGTATCGAAAATCCTTTTATAAAAAAAACAATCGATGATGATGATGATGATGATGATGATGATGATAATAGTAATAATAATAATATAACAAAAATATAATAAAATAAAAATAGCAACAATATAATATTGATAATTATAACAACAATTATAATAATAATAATAATAATAACAACAACAATAATAATAATAATAATAACAACAACAACAATAATAATTATGATGATGATGATGATGATGATGATGATGATGATAATAATAATAATAATCATAATAATTGAGGTGGGCTCAAATGCCTCCAATTTTTTGTGCCTTTATTATGCCTTCAAAATATTAATCACTCATCACTTGCACTTTATTCTCAACTCCATTCACTACTATAGAAAAGTGCTTTAAGATCGCCCTATTAATACTAGTTATTTGAGATAACTTATGTTAACATTGTCTAGTGACATTACAGAAGTTATGATGAAATTTAACACTAGTTATTTAATGAGAACTGATGTAAAGTTGGTACGAAATGAGAGAGAATCAGATTTCAAAAATTTAACACTGGTTTTTGAAAAAAGTTGTTGTAAACTAGACTATTTTAACACTGAATATGTGATATAATCGATGTTTATAAACACGTTGCACTAGTTTTTTAAAACTCGTGGTTATATTATCCTTCCTCAATTTGTGTGACATTCACTAGAAGTGCTATTTGGACCGTTTGATCTACACCACCATACAAAATCTCAACACTACATTCACTATCCCTTCCCATCTCAATTCCAAAAATAAAATCAAACATAAAAAAGAAGAAAAACAAAAATTTAACTCTCTTTCTCTTCTCTAGACAAAACTCGATTGAAAAAAAAATAAAAGTTTAGCTCTCTTTCTCTCTTCTCCCTTCTCTCTTATATCTTCTTTCTTCTCTCAATTCAAGAAACATAACAAAAGTAGCAAGAGAAAACCTAGAAGTTGAAATGGAGAAGAAAATAGCGATGTACAGACGAGATTTGACTAGTCTCAGAGAAAGGTTTTACAAAAAAAAATCATTTCAATTTTCTTTTTTCTTTTTTGAATTTATAAAAATTAACTCAATTTTAGCAACCTCGATCCACCTTTTTGAGATTTAAGTGGCTTGATAGAGGAATTAAGGAGGGAGAACATGAAAGAAATTAATATTCTAGATTTAAATGTTGAAAAACTACTTATTGTTATTTTTATTATTTTTATTTAAAGTTCAGTTTTTAATGGTTTCTAAAGTTGTTATATATTTGTATAATATTGAATATGTATTTGTACAGCTTCTAGATTGTTAATTTTTATTTAGATGCAAAAAATTTTATTTGTATTCATATCAACAATAAATTTATTGGCAGTGTGTATACAAATCTGAAGTTTTTTATTTTATTTTTTTAATTATAGCATCAAATTTTTATTAATAACTGATGTTAACTGTGAGATTAGCATCAATTTTTCCTAAAAATTGATGTTAGGAGTGAATTATAGCATCAGATTTTTATTAAAAACTGGTGTTACTTTTTGCTAAAGGGTAGCAGTGGTTATCAACTTCGGAGAAAAACTGCTGCAAATACCATCTAATATTCGACGTTAAAACTCTTTTCTATTGTAGTGACTTTTTGTTTTTTGATGAATCATTAAGATTTGAAGACATGAAAAAGACAAAAAATATTTAGAGATATTTAGCCCTTTTCGTAATAATAAAAAAAATGCGGAGCCTCGAAAGAACTTATTCCAATGGAACTTAATTGTTCTATAATTCAATATATTCTCCTACATATGGGGAACAGTTTTCCTCTTTTCCACTATGTATCTTCTTTTTCTCAATAATTCAGGTATATTTGATATAAATCCTGATAATGATTCGGGGAATTTATACTATTTTAGTACTTATTCATTACCGATACTACGCGTAAATTTGCTTCATTCATAAGTAAGACAAGGATTTGGCATTTGGAGCATCCTTTAGCTTGTCAATTTAGCATATATTTCTTTCAGACATAGCAGCAATAGTTACCTGGAAAAAGTACATCAACTTTAGCAATAACTCCTGATTTTAATTGTTTGACAATATTCGGAGCAATTATTTAATTATTTCCTCTCGAAGTTGCCTCGCAAATCTCTTCCCAATTATACGCACCAGATTCATCAATTGCGTTGCAATTAACTAACTAATGAGGAAAAATCACTTGAAACTATATTATTCGCATGTTGTGTTTATAAAATCTGTTGTATGCCAGTATACACAAGTGACTTGAAACATCAGAATCTAAAAAGTAATGTCTATGATGCATCACCAAAAAAACTAAAATTGTATAAATTTTGATTATTAGCTAACTATTTGCATGTCCCATAACAGATCTGTTGGGTTCTTTTTATTTTCAGTTTCATTTGAACTGTTTCGAAAATTTACTATTGAGACTGCTAAAAATAATTATTGTCATGCGGACACCATCTTAACTAATTGACAAAAACTTGTGTACTTCAAATGATGGATACAATGAGTATTCTAGTTCGTATGGACCGTTCAATTTATCGATATTGATGAAAAGTGAGTTTTGAAAAACAAGCAAAAATTAAAGTTAATCATTTTTCACCAATCTCGATGAATTGAACGGTTCAGATTAACTAGAATATCTAGTATATTCATCTTTTGTAGTACCAATTTTTGCCTAACTATTTATATAAAGTAAACATATAAATTTAAGTATTTCAACAATAATAAAAATAATTACATATATTAAAAAAACGAGGCTCAAATAAAGAAGTAAACTTTTAATTAATGTGACAGTGATTAGACCAACGATATATAACCAATCATGTGATGGTCGTAACGCGTAAACGCGATATCAATGGCCGGAGTCCAAATCTGGTGCTCGTAAAAATTGTGCTTGTTTCTCTGCTTGTCTCGATCCGACTGTCCGACCGTCACGGACGGCTGTGATTTGATTCAGGGGGCAGATGCTTTGACCGTTAGATGAGTTTTGAACGGTCCAGATCGAAACAAGCAAGGAAATAAGCAGGAATTTACGAGCACCAGATCCCGTTCCCAATGGCCGATGTTTTAATAATGGAAATTAAATTAATTAATTAAACTTAAACAAAAAGATTATCTAAAAACTTTAAAATAGAAAAATCGGTATTAGCAACACTGACTTTTTGACAAAAACTAATAGGCCAGGGTTGCCAACCCTGGTCTTTCCTTGAATTTTCTTTCCGCATATTTTTCTTTGAATTTTTTATTAATAAAAATATTATTAATTTAATAGATCAATTAGATTATATTTAGGTATTTTTGTAACAACTTCGGCTACGCTCATCGAGATCATAAATAGTTTATTTCCATCATCGCAAGTCATCGATCAGTACGTTTCTGAGTCTACTTCCATGCGTCAAATCTGATTTTCGATCAAAGAAACAAGAAATTCAAAATTACTTCAGACACAAACTCATGATAAAAATGACTAATTAATACATAAGTTGAAAATGAAGTCAAATTTGAGATGCACATTATTTCGAACTCAAATCAGATTCGACGGGATGGAAATAAACTCATATATCTACAGGTCGATGACTTGCGACAAAAAAAGTTAAATATGATCCCGACGAGCGTAGCTGAATTTGATAAACAAAACATAAGTATGATTAGCATTTTTTTTACAAACTTATGTTATGCTCGTCGAGACCGTAATTAATCTTTTTTATTGTGGCTAGTCATCGAGCTGTAGATATTCAAGTCTACTTTCATCGCATCGAGTTTGATTTGCGATCAGAGAAACGAGCAATTCAAAAATAATTCAGATGCAAACTCAGGATAAAAATGACGAATTAAGACATAAGTTGAAGATGGAGTCAAATTTGGTATGCTCATTTCTCTGATCGCAAATCAGACTAGACGCGGTGGAAATAGACTCAGATATCTACATGCCG